>JAGKQA010000152.1:0-90650 GCA_022609195.1 Plenodomus libanotidis | reverse complement strand
TTCCTCACCGTCTAAAGCTATCTCGATAGCTTATCTCTTGGCCCGTTTGGGTGGCCTAGGCTCAGCGTTCAGCCCCTGGACTGTGCTTCTGGTGGCCCAGATATCTATACCCTTCACAAATTTGGCCGTAGGGTTTAGATTAACAATAGGCTTGCGCCTGATAGTCTTTTCTTCTTCACATTAGCGCTCCTTTTCCTCCAAATCCGCAGTCTTTCTCTTTGATATCGCCAGCTCTGCATATAGAGAATCAACCTCGTCTGCAGCTATTTTGAGCTAATGACGACGGGCAGCCTTACTTTGTTCCCTAGCAATATCGAGCAGAAAACGGCGTATGAGGATCGGGGCTGGTGGTGGCGCTGTGGGTTGAGAGGGCTGTGTGGAAGGGGGCTGGTTTGGCTGTTCTGAATTTGGCTATACAGCCTCGCCCACAGCCTCGCCTGGAACTGGTTTATCCGGCCGAATTTCGGGATACTTCAGACATTTCAGGCGGTTAATTGGATAGATTCTAGGGTGCCTGAAAGCCGATTTAATAGTAAAAGGGGTTACGGCTTTGCGAGCCTTTAATAAATAGCGAATAAAGTTAATCTTGCCCACAGAAGAAGAATTAGATAAGCTATTTAGCTCAGCCAAATACTTCCGATAGGCCCCTTTCAATATATTAAAGACCCCGTTATTAACAGGCTGCATTCCGTATATAATATAGGCTAGGAAGTAGGTCAGAAATATATTAACCCGGAAGCATTCTTCCATAAACTAATCCTATAGTTTATATTAGCTTATACTACTAATAAAAGCTATTCGAATAATAGAATAACTTATAATTGCATAGCTTTTATAGCTATCTAGCACTAATAGTACTATTCTGGAATAGTCGTTATTGCGAATCTTATTAATTTATAGTATAAAAACGGTCCGCAACCACCAGAAAGCGATTTCATTACTAAACTAGCCATTTAGGGATTTAGTAAAGTAGAGTTCCGTAAACTCTAGCTCTAATTAATCCGAAAAATACTATTTCTATAAGCTAGCGCCCTTAAAAATAATGCTAGGCTAGAAGTAACAGCTAGCAGCTAATATAGCATTAATAATAATAATCCAGGCTTAGGATTATAGCGATTTAAGCTTATATTCCTTAATATTTATCGAACCTAGTATAAGAGAGTTAAATCCTATATATAAATTAGCTATTTTAATAGTTATAGATAGATTGGATTAATAGGAACAGCTAAATACTTACCTATTCCCTCTATAATGCCTCCTTCGTCTATATTCAGCAATAACTCCGGCTCGATCTACTTAAACTACTCTAGAATATTAAAGAACTAGTTGATAGACTTAGGAGTGAAGTTATTGTGGCGTATAGCCTCCTGGGAGCGTCCTATTTTGGTATAGACCTCTTCGTTGCAGCGTTTAAAGCCCTCCATCCACTTGCGGCCTAGAGGCTTCAGATCTCCGCTGTCTATGAGGATCCCACAGACCACTAAACGAACTATAGATATTCTAGGAGTAAAGCCGAGCTGTTCTTATGCTAGAATCCAGTCGCAAACCCTCTTTTCTTGCTTAGTGGTAAGGCGTTGAGCTGGCTGGATGGATTCAGAGATTGGGAGGCGGCCGTCTATATGGTATTTGATCGAATTATATGGTACGCCCCATTTCTGGCCTGCTATGCGAAGAGAGAGGCCATTGCTCACATCTTCTATGGCATCTGCCATATCTTCTTTAGTATAAGAAGACATTGTAAACGTATAGGGGTGGCCTCACCCACTGTGGTGAGGTAAAGAGAGAAGAAGAAAATAATCCCGAAATGACGAAATGCGTGGCTATCTGCAGGCCGGAAATTACCGGAACAGAGCTTAGCCCAGCCGTACCCGAGATCCAATTATTTAAAACAGCTTCCTGGCTTCAATCTGGGCTAAGCAGAATAATTTTAACTATTAAACTGGGCTATCTATTGTTACTGTACAATAGAGAGTTTTGGTGCAGAAAGTGTTCCGCGGGTACGGGTGTTCCGCGGGTACGGGTAGTATAGTACCTACAATATGAACCCGGAACGTTTGTAGCTGCACGACTTTCTTGTGACTGTTCCGAGCTTATTTGGACGAATAATTGGGTTTTGCTTTTGTTTCTATCCATTTACTCACTTACCTCGAAACATGTCATACCAAATTAATAGCAAGCACTTTGATTACAGTGAAAGCCTGCGGAAAGCGTGAAAGGGGACAATAAAAACCTTAGCCTACCAGGTCTGGCTCGACCTCGGGATGTAGTCCTTACAGTACTGCCTCAAAGCCCATGCTAGACAAACGTTCCGGGGTCAGATTGTATTCTTTGGCTACTTGCTACCATCATAGACAGGTTGTGATGACTCAGGTGATACGTAGTTCTGACAAGTATTCGTTCTGACAAGTACTCGTTCTGACAAGTATTCGTTCTGACAAGTATTCGTTCTGACAAGTATTCGTTCTGACAAGTATTCGTTCTGACAAGTATTCGTTCCATGAAAATAGGGAGAAGTGCCTAGGTGATCTCAAAGTTGAGTCCTTGTTTGGTGGTTTCCGTACGCGGGTCTTGCATTTATGTGTATCTCGTGTATCTTTGAACCTAACGCCTTTATCTTCTAACGGGAATAACTTGACGCCTTTATCGTCTAATGCGAAGACCTAGTTGTTCAACTATCACTTGTTCAATCTGATCTTCCACCACGTAGGCCACGCCCTCTGCATTGACTCACATCTGGCCTTGAAGCTTCCTAAGAGCAGATTGTACCTTGATGATTTCTCGCCGAATAGTGACAAGTATCTCGATCACTGCATCTTTGTCGGATGTTGCCAGGTCTTCGTCATCCAGCTCCTCTTTCTCCTCGACGAGTAAGTCGCCTTTTCGCTCAGACTTGGACCTGTCCGCTATCAATCTCACTTTCAAAGCCTTCAGACGGCTTCTAAGCTTATGAAGAGTCTTGCGGTCTTTGTGTATCCGAGATATAAGTAGAGGCTTGCCCTTGCGCCGCAGGTGTCTTTGATCGGTGGATATCGCATTCTCATCTCCCGGGCGGTACCAGTCGTGAGCACGAGCGAGATGATCGTAGCCATTGTCGGGTCGGTCTGCCGGCCACGAGGTCTGACATGGGGACAGGTGACATGTGACGCGCGCTGGCGCTTTCTCATCAGGTTCGGGAAGAGCCTCGACGTCCAGTATGGGACCGGGAATGGTGCTGTCTGGGGGTGATTGCTCGGTCTGGGCGCGGGACGTTTGATCTACCGAGGCGTCGAGTGCTTCTTGAGAGATACTTATTGCAGGTCGGCGGATAAGGTGAAGTTGCTGCTCGAGCTGCGCGAGCACGTAGATCACGAAATAGTCGCTACCAAGAAGATAGCTGTGAGGGTCAGTGCATGAGTGCGTGTGGCACACAGGAATCGGAACTCGTACTGGGTATCTTTCATGGCCTTTTCAGAGGTGTTCCATTCATTTGCCGCGTCTCGCACTGCGCGCCTGACTAACAGGGCCTCATCATCCTCCCACGGCGTCAACGCCAGACAGTCTTTGATGCTGTTCTCTATGCGCGACCTGAAGAAAGGAATCGAGACTTTGAAGCGGCCTCTGGAAGTTATGAATTAATACCAGTGTATCAATTGTTTGGTAGTATCTGAGTACCGAATGGAATGCGAAGGGGACGCGGGCGCAACATACTTATTAATGCGGTTACGAATGTTCGTCAAATACTCTTCAGCGCTCTCCAAAGCGACGGAGAGTAGAATGCTGTAAGTATATAGTTAGATTATGCAGAAGCTAAAACATAGTAATTTCTGATAGCCTCACTTTGGGTCCATTTTGTATGTTTTCTGTGGGTTTTGCTTCCCAGTTTGTCTTTGTATTGATGTTGTGGAGGCGCCCACAAACAAGTTGAAAAAAACAAGTTGAAAAAAGGAGGTAGATTGATTGTGGGCAACGAATGGATTTTGAAATTTCCTGCTACTTTCATCCTTTAATACAAACAATTGATTTTCCAGGGTCTGTGCATGCGGTCTTGATAAGTAAAGGCCTTTCCCACCCCTCCCCCGATCGTTCACTTTTCGGCACTAGAAATGGCTAGCTGCTCCCAAGATGCTTCGCGAACTTCCTGGTGTAAATTTACTAATCTCATTCGGACCAAAGAAAACGTTTCATTTTGCTATCCATTTCGAAGGCAATCTAGATCGCAAGGGTGCCGCAATATCTGCCTGGCCTGGTTTCATCTTTTACTTGATGTGTAAAGAGTCTAGAGCGAAGTTTCGAAAATTGAAGTAGCAAGCAGAATAATAGTTTTGACTGATGATTACGTCTCAAATTAGCCTCTTTAAGATCAAATCCATTGAGTTTAGACTATCATCAGTGTGTAATACCCTATTGAAATTGCTGCTGTGCCAGCAGAGCGAACGAGGTCTTAGTAAGCTAACCCCACCGCGTTCTGCTCAACTACACTACCAGCACAACAATTTTCAAGCTCAATCAATGGATAGCTACTGGACCATATGACATATCGGAATGCACTCCCTTCTGAAAAGCGCGTGTTTGGCAAGACAATATCTTGCTTTTGCCCTACCTACAACGTCACTTGGGCAAGCTAGAGATAGCCTGACCGGATTACATCGCACATTCTCTCATTCTTGAAGCCAAAAACTGGGCCGTTGCTAATGCCTTAGTATCCATAACTCAATCTATGCAGGGTACAGATACAATTTCTTCGACTTCTCAACTACTTGGAAACATCCTCCGCAGCCAGCGTTCCATACCCTGTCGAAAAGGATCGAACGGTCGGAAAGCTGGAAGGTCTTCCTCCGTCTTCTGCAAAGGTCTCACACGGTCACGTTCCATAATGGCAAGAAATCTGGTTCGGGGCGCCCAAAATCTTCTGTCCGCATTGTCCGTGTACGAATTTTTCACAAGCTCGACACCGCGAAAATTGCCGCCCGCGTCTCTTTTGGCCCGGAACAGCTTCGACCCGTTACACTTGACGAAACACACCTCTTCCAATGTCGCAATCGTTTTCAAACACAATCTTGCTGCTTCTTCTGCAGCTGCAGTTGGGGTAGGTCGAACCGTTCTGAGTATTACTCCGAAATCATCGACAGCTTCTGCTCGCGTCGGCCAGTACTTTGCCTTTGGGAAGTCGTGGAGGTAGACGGACCCTGGACAGCTTTCACTGTGTCTGTTCGAGCTGACGCAGCTGCTCTCGAAATGTGCGCGAAGACAGGTGCCTCGGGAATTGTAGTTGTCTCGGTGATCATCATAGGCCGCCATGAAGACGAGTCGCCTGAGATTAGGGACTTTAGCAGATCTGCTTAAAAGCTCTAGGCGTTATGGCGTTAGGCCTTCCAACCGTTTGAACAACCAATACCTTACAAGCGTAAGAATATCCTAAGGCAAGAAAAGTACGCACAGTCAAGTTAATCGCATCAAATAGTCCGTCGATTGATAAGTTTTCGATTTTCGAAAACACATCGAATAGGTCTGAGAAGCAGTGTTGGCTCAAAGTGCAACGGCGCTCAAGAATTTCGATCTACTTGCTCACCTTGGCTGCAATAATCGTGTAACGCATTTGTCGTGCCTGTGCAGCCTCCCGAAGGTCCATCACACTCCCGCACTTCATAGTGCACCGTCTTGAGCTTTGCAAGACCATGAACCATATTCCCAACGCCCTTGTGAATCTCGAAGCTTCTTCCCTTAATGATCAACGTATCAATGTTCGGGCAGACTTGGCCCACCCAAGAGTGGTTTTCGTACTTTGACTTGAAGTCTTTCCTGTTCCAGACAAACAGCTTCTCAACACTGCGCAATACAATGCCGTCGGCGGCAAGACCTTATAGACTGCCTCTCACAGCTAATTCTGTCAAATGGGGTATACGCGGCAGGAGTATTTTGGCGACAAGGCGGCGGTCTCCTATGTAGCGTCTTTCCGCTGGTGGGAAGTCTTCTCGAAACTCACGGTTGGGGCACTCTGGATCGTCACACAACCTTCCGCGCGAGAGCTGCCTACCAGAACTGCGCTCATCGATCCACCTGCTAGCTGGCTTCGAAATCCAAGGTGCTTCGATTGCGAGTCAGTACATTAAGCTAGATGCCGAAAAACTGTCCAGGCATATGACCAACGATTAAGAACCGCCCAAGCAAAAGAGTCTGGAAAAACGCACCGGATAATTTCCAGAATCAGCGCGGAACGGAGTAGTGACTTCAGAAAACTCGAAACCCCGTGTGAAGGTAGCACAATGCGAGCGTGCTTGAACAACGGCGGTACCAGAAGAGTCCGAAGTTGTCTGTTCACCAGAGACAGTTCAAAAATTCCCCCGGAGCATGACTTATCGTCCCTGGATCTGGGTCCCTGGACTCGACGAGATTCTCTGCGATTCTGAGAAGCAGCTCATTAGACAGGTGTGTCAAAGTTTTGGACCAACATCTCATCAGAGTGACGGTAGCTTCTTTGTCTTGGGGTACCTCATCCTCTTCAGGTCTGGCGAAATCCAGACGCTGCCGCTGTTGCAAGCTCATGATGCAACGACAGGTTGTGTTATTTGCAGAACTGCAGTTGGGAACAAGGTTGCGCAAGGTGCATGGAGCCTTGAATTGCTTAGGATGAGTCTGTTGTGTGATTTTTTGGGTCGAGGCTGTTGGCTGTACCGTGTCTACTAATTCTGGAGAAGGGGGGTGGGGGGTTGAGAATACCTCCTTATCTTCATACGATGCTGGAAAAAGAGCCTGGGGCACAGACGTAGTCTTATCAACGGCTCACAATGTGTCATAGCTAGCATTACGACATATGCGCGCTTAAAGGCTACTTAGGTTCAAAAAGACGGTCAATTCGGGGAATTAGTACGCAAGCTTGTGATGGCGGGCATTCGAGGTCTAATAAGAACAATTGTTGTGTGCAAGTCTGTGTGTGATGGTTCCGCATGGCAAGTTCAAGATGTATACCAAGTGGTGTGTACTTACCACAGCTTCCACATCACTACACTCGTAGACTGATTTCAAATTTTCGAGATGAACTTAGGGCCTACAGTAGTTGCTAGGTAGCACACTAGCAACTCCCATTCTGGTACTCCCACCCTAAGAACTTATAAGGAAGCATGGCGCTAATGCCAATAAAAGATTGCACAGAACCAACACGGTGACAGCACCGCACAGAATCTCAAGTGATATTTAAAAATTGTCTGAACTTGGATTAGCTTTGAAGAACTCCTCAATATCGTCGACCGACTTCACGAGATCCTCAATCAGTGCGCATTGCAGCGATATGGCGCCTCAAACTGATACGTTCCAGCCCGACCGATAGTCTGGCTGTGCGTATTCGGCCAGGACTCAGAGTAGATTAGGCTCAGTCTTAAATTATGCAGGTCTGTAAAATGCTACGCCGCCACATTGACACCTCTTCCCATTCTCAAAACGGCCGGCATGTGCACCCGCCCTGGAGACCATTATGTTCGAATCATGATTTTCCTACGACCTCCAGTACTGTATCGAGTTGACCTGTGTGTGGAATATGGATGCAAGGTGCAGTAAGGAGGTCCCTGCCAAGAAGCACTGACTAGAGGACTGGATATCTGGAGCTATCCTTGAGGTAATTGTCCCATAGGTGGTTATACTACGAGCGATGCTCCTATAGGCCCCATTGGATGACGCAGCACCGAATACCTCGATTGAGGGCTTGCGATTGCGGTAGATGCGGAGCAGATGGTCAAGACTTTTGGAGCAACGTTCAATACTTGCGCAGGCGTGAGATTGTCTTCACTTGCGTCTTGCGTCCACCCGTCTTGATACCTTTCGTACAAGCACACAAAACATCATGTTGTGTTCCGCTAGGAGTACCTGAAAGTATTTCATAGTCAATGATTCCGTCTCCCACAGAAGTATATTGCACAATCAACAGTATACACTCCCAGATGCTTCTCTGTGACTAGATATTGTCTGATCATTAAAGTTTGGTGGGCGGTGGTTGGGGCCTTCTATTGCGTTATCGAGCATTGGCACTTCCCAGACTCATGCTATCGGTAGAAATTTCGGTATCCCCGAGGCCCTCATGCAGGTCGTCAGCACTGCTAGGCCACTTACAGCATATTGCCCTGCAAGGCTGGTGGGGCTGCATGCCAATGTAACCCTCCGTCAACGACCTGTCAGATCACGGATCGAGGTGAGTAGAATAGCCCTGCTTCTCAGAATATCTTCTCTGAGTCCAATCGGCCTCGGCTGGTGCCAGCACAAGACGGCCAACGATGAGGCTCATAAACGTGCACACGTTCGAGCTCGAGGAATTCTTCGGCCGCGACGCACCCCCCTATAGCATCCTTTCTCACGTTTGGGACGCCGGCGAGATCAGCTACAACAACTGGCAAACCGACTACGACGCAGCTCGCCACAGGATCGGCTTTCGGAAAATTCAATTTGCGTGCACACAGAGCCTCGAGGATGGACTGGACTATCTGTGGGTCGATACTAACTGCATCGACAAGAGCAGTAGCGCAGAGCTTTCCGAGGCCATCAACTCGATGTACCTCTGGTACGCCGAGGCAGCGGTCTGCTACGTATATCTGGCGGACGTTCACGACAAGAACGATAGGCAAGCCTTCGAGGTAAGCAAGTGGTTTACTCGCGGCTGGACGCTGCAAGAGCTTCTGGCGCCCGAAGACGTCCGCTTTTTTACCTCGGACTGGACGCGGATCTGCACCAAACAAGAGGCTTATCAGGTCATCTCGCGAATCACAAGGATCGGCGAGGCGTATCTCGTTGGTAGGTCCTTTATGTCGGCCCCGGTGGGCGAGCGTATGTCGTGGGCGGCGGATAGGACGACGACGCGGCGCGAGGACGTCGCGTATTGCTTGCTGGGGCTGTTCAGTATGCACATGCCAATTTTGTATGGGGAGCGAGAGCGGGCGTTTCTGCGGCTCCAGGAGGAGATTATCAAAACCACCACCGACTGTACGTTGCTCAATCTGTTCACATGTCACTGTACACGCAGTACTGACATGGTCGTAGACACACTATTCTCATGGGAGATGCACGACGAAGACCTCGAGCACATCCCGGATGGCTGGATCAATTTCCTTGCTCGATCTCCGCGGGCGTTCCGCAACTCTGGATCACACCAGCGATTTCGATTATGGGATACGCCGAGTGCTGTGGTAACTGGGCCCGGGCTCAGCATTTCCCTTCCAATATTGGTGAATGCTCATGAGCAGTTCGGAGGCGCATCAACAGTGGGCCTCCTTTGCACAGTTGATCGAGAAGGTCCGTACGTTGACGTCGTGGGTGTCGCGTTGGAGCGTGGTACCCAGGGATACAGACGATCAGCCCGGTGGATGAGTCCCAAGGTCCTTACCGTGAGCAGCACAAGCCGCAGGCTTTCCTTGGCGTCGACCTTCGTCATGACGCTTTTGAGCCGCGAGTGGTCCACCAGAGTCAACATAGATAGACTCAGCCTTCAAGAGTCCAAGCACTGGAAGCTGACTACTTCAGCTAAAAGCCGGTTACCTTCACCAACCGCTATCCTTGGATCTTACCACGAGTTGTTCTGCAGATTCACCGATGACGACTGGTGCATCGAGAGCTCTTCGATTCGTTCGCAGCGATCATTGGATCAGACTACTTTGGTCATCTGCCGAACAGATCTCAGCCCATTCAGGATACACGTCGATCTCAGCATCGGTGTGTCAGAGGAGGGCGTTGTGGTGGAACAGTGCGCGATGCAGCTGGTCAATGTGAGCGAGACTAGTGCAGGTGGTCGGGCTGTTGAAGTAGCACGCCTCGACGCCGCAGTCAAGCTGAATCCTGAAAAGGGTCCTTGGGAAGTGCTGATTGTCTCATGGGGACTTATTTCGATACGTATGTCGGCTATAGGGCAAGGGCAAGATGAAGAGCCGGTTGTCATAGCCTCGCTGTCTTGTGAACAAATCTCACCACATGCAGATCAGCTGCAGAGGGCAGGAATATCACCCCCACCACCCCCAGAAGCGTTGTTGCTACAGATTCCTTCCGCCAAACGAAAACGGGAACTAGAATGGGAAGGAAGTTGTAGAAAGACAACGTTTTCCCGGACTCAGAAGCATGGCTTTAATCCGGCATCCTGCAGGCCTATCGGCGTACTGAAGCACCCCTGACCTGCTCTGCCATAGCATCAATCCTTCGCAGGTTTCCACTGCAATGATACGAGGTAGTTCCAGATAATCAGTAGGTATGATAGCTCCATACCGTCCTAAACTCTATTAGAGCATAATGATGCTGCTCAGGCTGTTTGAAGCGTCTCCACCTGTAGGAAATCCATCTATTCCGCCATGTGAAGTGCACGCCCAATTACAGAGAACAAACCCTGGGAAGGAAGGGAACTTCCCTTGCAGCATCGCCAGTCTTCCCGGTCTAGAACGTTCGTTTCTGTCCGAGTTCAATCTCATCCACTCTAAGTCAACCCAATGCACTCGAGGGACCCACAAAAACTCCATGACTACCCGCCTGCGCCCTTCTCCTAGCGCACCTGACTGCCTTCATCCCCTTCATGGGCTTATTTAAACTTGATATGTTATCTTTCGTCTTGAATTCCCCCCTTTCGACTCTTCCTAAGCCAAGTCCTCCCTCAAGCCTTCACTCTGGTTGATTCGATTTTCTTCAAGTCGACCTTCGTCAAGCTTCCTCCCGTGTTGACTATCCAGTTTACTTGATCAAGCCAACAGCCTTCGTTGCGCCTCTTCCTCCTGTTGTCTCTTCATAAGAAAACTGCCGCACACAAACTCCACATTTGACCACCTGTCGCAATCCGCAACTACTTCCTCATCACCGCCTTGGCCGCGCCTACCTCCACCACCAACACAATGGCTCCTTGCACTACCAAGTCTGGCGCGGGCTACGACGAGTTCAAGACCACCCTCGGCTACCTCAGGGACGTCCACGACCTCCCTGCCGCCTACAAGCTCGCTCTTGACAACGAAGACGAGCTGGCGCAGGTCATTCCCAAAGGCCTGCAGGAGGCCACACCCCAGCGCCCCCTCGAGTTCGGTACCGCCGTCGACGCCACCACTTCGACCACCGTCAGCAAGAAGTTCACCCCCAAGAAGTTGATCCCCGGTCTGATGGCGCTCTTCGTCTTCGTCGCCGGCAACTCGGCTCCTACCGCTTGTGGCAGACCCCGCTGCGAGCGCATGATGGGTGAGTGCGTGGTGGCTGACGATAGCTACCGAAACTTCCTGAGAAAGAGTTACCGTAAGAGCCTGGCTCCTTCCTTGTGCCCTCCCTTTTTCTCCTTTCTCCCTCCGGGGCCCAGTGACACACGTCTCAGCCGAAAGTAGAGTTCAAACTGACCTTTCACTGATTGCAGGTCACTGCTGCGCTGGCTGCATGTACAACCACAACTCTACTCGCTGCTCCCTCTTCGTCAAGGTGTAGGCAAGCAAGTCCGTCACCGCCCAATGTAGACATCATCAGCCAGAAAGATAAAGGACCAAGATATCGCCTGGCGGAGGAGGAAGGCTGGGATATCTGGTTGGCAACCCGGTGGCACACCGTTCAACTTCTGGAGGGGCTTCGGGACTATATCAGACTCTTCATATCTACTCATGTCTCGTTGAAGAAGTAGATATCTAATGAAGAGATTTGAATCTCCTTTGGTATCCGAAAATGGTGACAAGTATCACCTGGATTGAGGGGAGTACTGCAAACAGCAAGTGCCATCAGATACTTGACGAAGCTGGAATCAGCCACACCAATGCTGGTTCTCAACATTTGCCTTTTATATCCCGCCATATATGTCAACAATCTTGTTGTGCACTGGAAATGAAGCTTGTGGAGTGCAAAAGAGATTGGAAGTGTTATGACTTTGGCATTGTGATTTGGTGTTGCATATCACAAGGCTGCAGGAGTTGCGACGAGGTTGTGAGAGTTGCGACGAGGCTGCGAGATGCAACAAGGCTGTGAGAGCTAGGCATGATGAGAGAAGGCCGATAAGTCCAGAAGACGTTAAAATAAAGTTTGCGCCCGGCCAGAACGGTTGTTCATGCTCCATTGTGGGGAATCCCTGCTTCTAGCAAGTTTGGCGGGGACCCCGGCTGGTCGGGCTCCGCTTTCACTGCCACCGCCCTTTGTCAGGGGACGCCGATGACCTGAATTTTACTTGGTAGGAACAAGTTTATTAGCACTTGTCAGAAACTGGTAGTTCCGACTTCAAGGGCCACCATGAACGCCGGAAAGCCGCCATAGATCGACAGGCCACATCATCAGGAGTTCGCAGCATGTCTCCCGTGCCACTATATCAGTATATCCAGCTCGAGTCTTGGAGCCGGCATTTTTTCGTTTAGTCCAGGCCGCTCGTCCCTGCCGCTTCCGCCGGTTGACCTTTTGACATCCGTGACTTTCCGTCCCGATCCGAGACGCTCGGGGGCTGCCCAGGAGCTTCTGGTCTCCTCCTTACCTAAGCCACTCCATCCACCGTCCCCACACGTATGAATTACAATTTGACAGGTTGCAATGGACGTCGGCATCGATTCCGATCGAATGAGTGCCGAAAAGAGAGAGGCATCGGCCCTTTTAGACGAAGGAGAGGACTCCAAACCGGCCGCGCGGCCCCGGAAGAGAACCCGCCGAGCTTGCGATAAGTGCTCAACTTCGAGGACAAGATGCAATGGCGAGCTTCCATGGTAAGTGCTGGTTACCACAAGACTCTTGTTGTGCATCTCAGCGGATGAGAACACACACTGATTCATATGTTGTGTCACCTTCAGCCGCCGGTGTGAAGGTATGTTCAGGTCACTACACACAGCATTCAGCCCGTCTATCGTCAAACCCCTTTTTCTATGCGCCAAATGAGAAGCATTTGACCGTGCTGCCAAAGCACTCGTCCATGATGACCTTTCTGTCGTCTTTACAGGGTGCAATGTTGATTTGAGCCACCTTGTGTGACTTCGCAGAGTACGGATACACATGTTGCTACAACCGCGAGATCAAGAAAAGGGGCCGCGCGCCCACGGGCCCATCAGCAAACCATGGCAGCGTAGATGGCCAGTCCGTGGATGCGGCATCACCATCGCCTCCAGTAACCTCCCCCGAGACGTCCAATCAGCCGGTACAGCTCCGCCAGCCTGGCGAGCGTCATCGCAACAGCTTCGCCTCCAGCCCAAGCGATGGCCGGCCATCAGTCTCACATAACTTCACGCAGAACTCCCCCTCAGCGGGTCCGCCATCCTCATATATAGCCTCACCGGTGTACAGCACCGGCCACAGCCAGATGCACCTGTCCTCGCTCCTGCACACGACCGTCGAGACGCCAAGACTGCCGGCCTCTCGTGGCAGTCCACCCAATCCCAGCGGCGCCACACCGCGTCAGGATGTGCCATCAGACGAGAGCACGAGCTACCATTCACCCATGGACATCCCACCGCCACCACCCCGAAGTCACCGAGGCAATGGATCCTTCAGCAACGCAGGCCGGCCACGATCTTACAACGGCGGCTCCTTCAGCACATCCACTCCGCGCGACGACGCCGCGCCTGAGACGCAGCGAGCACAGACGTCACTGTACAAAGCGCCATCCGCAGACTGCCGCTACCGCTGTCTAGATCCCGTGCTACCTTATCTGCGCGAGATCATCCCGGCGTCTGTTGCCTGCGACCTGCTCGACGTGTACCTGACGGAACCTGGGAGCTCGCTGTTTCGATGCGCCTCGCCGTATATCATCACGCGGATTTTCCGCAAGAAGTCGCTGCTACACCCGACGCATCCGCGGCTGACGACGCCGGCATTGTTGGCGACTATGCTGTGGTGTTCGGCGCAGACGGCGGATATTGTGCTACTGCATGTTCCAGGGTCACGGGCGAGGATTTGCAATGCGTTGTATGATCTTGCTACGGCGCTGATTTCGGATAGGGACTCAGATCGATGGCGGAGGATACATGGTAAAATCGACCCTGAACTCTAAGTCCATAGCAGGGAAAGTCTGACTCGCTCTAGGTGGCCTGAAGGTTGAGTGCGACCAACCGCAGAACGGCTATCAATTCTCTTCGACGCAGCCACTCCTCACCGCGAGAAACGAGCCAGCAGGAGTCATCGACGATGTGCTGACCTTTATTCTGCTGTCCATCGCCGTATCAGGTGGTGATTTTAAGAGTGACTGCTTCAAATGGTGGAGCAAGGCCGTCCGGCTAGCATTGTCGTTGGAGCTAAATAGAGAGGATGAGCGGTGCTCAGCTGTGGTATCCCCCTGTGTCAATCCACTATGTTCCTGCAAACGCGAGCAGGAGACATTCTCCTTGTCGACAACTGAGGCGCGAGAAGAGCGGAGAAGGGTCTTCTGGTTGCTTTACTGTCTGGACAGACACCTTGCTTTGTCATTTAATCGAGTTCTTGACATACCGGATTCATATTGCGAGATATACGGTACGTCTACATTTCCGCAAAACTTATTGGTGCGCACCAGAAGCTCACACTCTCACAGCACCACTTCCCGAGACAGTCTGGGAGGACCTCGACGCTATTCCATCTAAAGACCTACCCCCACGCATCCTCGGCCCACCCACCACTATCACCGGCACCGGCTTCTTCGAATACTTCCTTCCTCTCATGTCAATCCTCGGCGACATCATCGTCGTCCACCACCGACGCTTCCACCCCCGCCTCGGCCTTGTCGACGACACCCAAGCCGTCGCCATAATCAGCGCCCAGCTCGCCGCCTGCGAAGCCAGCATCGACAGACTCCGACGCGACATCGACGCCAGCTCCAGCAGCCCACTACTCATCAAAGACCTCGTTAGCGGTAGTGTCGGCAGCTGCAAGCGCGCGCGCGACGGCTCGCGGCTGCAGCTCGTGACGGCGTACAGCACGCATATCCTGCATGTGCTGCACGTGCTACTCTCCGGAAAATGGGACGCGATCAGCATGCTGGACGACGATGACGACTGGATTACGAGTCGGCGGTTTAATGACTGTGCCAGCCATGCGATTGCCGCGAGTCAGGCAGTGAATAGTATTTTGAAGTTCGACCCCGAGCTGACGTTTATGCCGTACTTGTTTGGCATCTATTTGCTGCATGGCAGCTTTATCTTGCTGTTGTTTGCGGATCGCATGCCGCAGTTGGGCGCAAATCAGAGTGTGGAGTTGGCGTGCGAGACAATAGTTCGCGCGCATGAGGTTTGTGTTGTTACGCTGAGTACGGAGTTTCAGGTATGTTTGCTTGTGCTTGCTCGCGTAGTATTGTATGAGATGGGTGACACGACGATTGAGCAATGGCTGACTTCTATGACTAAGAAAAACTTCCGCAAGGTTCTGCGCTCGACATTATATAGTGTTCGAGGGTCAAGTCCGACAGAGTGGGAGGAGCACAAGGCGCGAAGAAGGGCGCTGTCGCTGTATCGGTGGACGAAGGGTGCCAAAGGGCTGGCTCTGTGATCAGGCTGGAACCAACATGTTCAGATATCTTCGTTTCCGCTAATAGCTGTCGTCCATCGAACGTATTAACAGACTAGATCCGCCTATACCGGTCATGCTTCAGCTTCAACCAGTTTGGTTTGCTACGTATCGTACTAGGTCTGTGTCTGTAAAAGTTGAACTGGTGTCTTCTGGACCTGCACACGGATTAGGTATTGTTTGCCCGGCAGGTTTTTGAGGAAAGTCTTGCTACGAGCAGGTCGCACATGGCTTGTTAGGACGCGTAACTCGGTCTCGAGTAGCTTTGCAGGTACATTTCCATAAATGGACATTTCCAGCAAAGGTAAAGCGCCTACGCTGATTGAAATAATACCACAGTACACATAGAGTCAGCAAAGTAGTCTATAGTATGCCGTGCCACTAAATGGCTCACATTGTTCGGAAGCTCGCATTTTGAGTCAGTTCTGGCTTCCTGATGGGATCCAGATGTGCTCTTATGTAATTACACCGTATCAGTCTCTTAGAATCGGATATGATCGATTCAACTTCGTCACAGAGTGCTGTTGAACATGAAGTCGTTTGGGCACATTGTCGTCGCTGTGATCCCTGTAGTCACCCTGTCCTTGTCCAAGGCGACGAGCTCAAATCCCTGCAGCATTGCGGGCAAGTGGACCCCGCCAACGTCAGTCCAACATTGTCGCGACTTTTGTTCTCCCGCAGAAGTAACAGCACAAAGTCAAAGGAGCACTCTACAAACACATCGCCAGGCACTGCAAAGCTTCGATCGAAGCCAAGAATCTCGTCTTCATCGCCAGCTTCCTCCCCGGAAACTTGAATTTTTACCGCCAAGATAGGCCGCCGTCGCAGAGCTCGCCACCAGCACAAAGGGTCCTACCAGAAACCCGGCTGGAAAAGCGGAATAATGGGCAACGATCAAAGCTCCATACTGGACGATAGTACTCCTACTGTTAAACTCGAGGAGCGAAACCTCGCCTCTATCGCCAAACTTATCAAAGATGGCCAGGCCAAACGGATCGTCGTCATGACCGGCGCGGGCCTCAGTACTGCCGCTGGAAGTAAGTTGGCCACCATGGCTGGCGCATCACCATTCCAAGCCAGACGGGTTCTCGAGATGAGCGTAAATTAACATTGTGTCGCCAGTACCCGACTTTCGCTCCCCACAAACCGGCCTCTATGCCAACCTTGCCCGCCTCAACTTGCCCACTGCAGAATCCGTCTTCGACATCGACTACTTCCGCACAAACCCCGATCCTTTCTACGTGCTTGCCAAAGAGCTCTACCCCGGCAACTACCACCCCACAGTATCGCACATTTTCATCTCCCTCCTCGCCAAGAAAGGCCTCCTCAGCAAGCTCTACACACAAAACATCGACTGTCTCGAGCGCCAGGCCGGCGTTCCAGACGAGCTTGTAGTTGAAGCCCACGGTAGCTTCGCTACTCAGCGGTGCATAGACTGCAAGAACCCCTTCCCCGACGATATCATGAAAGAGCATGTATTGAGCAACCGGGTCCCTCGTTGTGCGCAAGACGACTGCGACGGGCTGGTGAAACCAGACATTGTGTTCTTTGGGGAATCGCTGCCGTCGGCATTCTTCCGCAGTCTCCCTGTGCTTGAGACGGCGGACCTGGCGCTCGTAGTGGGCACAAGTCTCACAGTCCACCCGTTCGCGAGTCTAGTGGACCGGGTCGCCGATGATACCCCCCGGGTGCTGTTCAACATGGAGCAGGTGGGCTCTCTCGGCACCCGCCCCGATGATGTGCTCTCGCTGGGTGACTGTAACATGGGCATTTGCGCGTTGGCTGATCATCTAGGCTGGATGGAGGAGCTCAATGATCTGTGGCGGGAGACCGTGGGCGAAGAGGAGGCCGAGAGACAATTGTTGGGCATGCGCGACAAGGAGAAAAAGATGATGCATGAGATGAGGGAGCTGACGAGGAGGATGGGCGCCACGGTGCTGGAGGACAAGGATGAAGACGGCCAAGGCGGAAACTCTAGTGCATATCAGCCTGATGAGAGTCAAGAAGCGCGTTCAGCAGCATCGTCAGACAAACACGGGAACACCACTTTTTCTGGCTCTGTCAGCAACAATTCGGACGAGTCACAACGTGAAACTCAAGATACGACTGTGGCGTCTGAAGTCACCAAACCCGATCTGGACGAGAAGCAGCAAGATCTTGAAGTCGTGCACGATGGCGGAAACAGCACGAAGACCGAGTCCAGGGGCCTTGTAAAGAACGATTTGAACACCAAGAATGACACTGAAACGACCTCGAATTCGGTGTCTCCCCCTCCAGAAACCCAGGCCGAGACTAGGGGTGACACCAAAAATGAGTCTGGGTCACAGGCCGAACCTGCGAAGTTGGACGATGGCAAGGTCTCCATCGAGTCTTCGAGCAAACCATTGCTATAAATGGCGGCCTCATACAGGTCTGCAAGGTCTGATCCATTAGCGTGTCTTGTCACTACGAAATGCTGTTGCACTTCCTGTCGCTTAGGGATTTCCAACGGGTCCTTCATGATACCACTCTTACTGTGCGTACTTGTTCCTACCTAGGTAGGGACTGAGGCTTAGGCATGCGCTTTTTTATTTTCAGGTTGGGCGCATCGGGACCACGCTTGGACTTATGGAAGCAAGGGAGCATATGGCATCAAATGGAAGGCTCCAGTAGTAGGTGAATGCGAGGGAAGCATCAGCGTCAATTCTACGGCCTCCTACCTTCAAATCCGGGATGACAAAGCAAGCATTTCTGCAACGGTAATCACGACCTAACCGGAGCTATGTCCTACAATTTTTGGCTACTTTGCGTTCACATTACCATATCTGAATCAGGACCAAGACAACGGCTAGCCGTTAGTTACTGCTGCGTCACTAGGTCGCTCTCCAATTCTTGACGAGCGAAAACGCTCAGCACAGCGGGCTTCCTTGGGCGAGGGGACCCACGGTGGCAGCTCTGAGGATGATGGCAACTCTGGGGAGGGCACAATTTCGAGAAGGGAGACAGTTCGGATGACGACGATGATGATGGTAACAGTTCTTAGGCAGACTTAAAACTCCAGAGATGAAGAGCTGGCTGGATCGTCATGGCAGATCGGAAAGCAGTCCTGATTTGACTGTCATTGATATATAATAAAAGTTATTATATTCCTCAGCGTCTACGCTATCCTTACATTCGCTGTCGGTCTTGTCATTACCACCGTTCTCACTACCGTTACGACATTCACTGTCGCTATAGGACCATGGGCCTTTCCATGACCAGTCACCTATCCTGTTCCCTTATACTAGTGCATTCATTTTCCGTAGGCCCTTTGCCTGACTTTGTAAACGGCCACAAATTGCTCATTTCTTTCGGCACCGTTATCGAGGATTCCTTCACAACCACTATTTTCCGGTCGTCCCAAATCTGCACCACGATCAATCAGCAGCAAAACCATGTCCTCGTAACCCGACTCCGTTGCAGCCATGAGAGTGCTTCGGAATTTTCCAACCGTCGGGACACGGTTGATGTCAGCACCGTGATCCAGAAGTCATTCTACATTTCCTATTCGAGCGTACACAACCTCGCTTATCAATGCGCTGCCGTATTTGCCGTGCATTACTGGAGCATCGACGACTGCACCCGCGTCAAACAGGAGCTTAAGTGCGCCGGGGACGATAAGATTTCTGGCCTGCCACCTGCATAAGAACTTGGCCGTAGATGCCAATTCTACTGGCAAGTTGACGTCCGCGCCATGCCGTATGAGCGAGCTCATCACGTCGACCGCGCAATCATGGTCATAGCAATGATAGCTTATAGCCGCGACAAGAACATAGTCGTGGCTCCCGTTTGGATGCCGGCAATTTGCGACTGCACCCATTTCTGACAGATATTGGAGCAACTCGAGATATTCACCCTCTGCAGCTGAATACAAGTGGCGAGGATTGCATAACGTACTACTATCTTCTTCGACGGCAATTTGCACGACTTCCAGACTGCCTCTCGATACTGTTCACTCCAATAATTTGGTATCGCGGTCTTTCAGCTCTTCCTGTAAGCGCCTTTTACTGAAGTCTGAAATCGACGCCGCATGCTCTGAGGCAGCAAGTTACGTCGACGCTGCATTAGGATATTTAAGACATCGCGGCAAGCAGGATGTTATATCGAAGAGAACGAGCCGAAGAACGATCCAAAGTGTAAGTTGGTGCGTACCCTGGAACAGTCAAAGCATCCCACAAGGATGGCGGCAGAGCAAGAAACTGTCTTATTTCAAGTCAGTATCGACGGAGAAGCAAGGTGACGTATTAGAACAAAGTCGCTGAGCTTCCTGGACTGGCAATTGTGGGCATGACGAGATTTTTCTTGTTACTTAGACGACAGCAGCATTTTATTTCAACGTTGATAGTATGAAATTATCCTCACGAAAAGCGGGACGAAAATTTCAAAGTTCTTGAAATGAGTTATTGGACTAACTGAGTGCAAACGGAAACACATTCTTTGAAAATAGCAGACTCTACTGCTTTGCTCGACCGTCGTATAAGTCCCACGCAAGGTTCCTAGAAATGGCCCGGTGAGGGTCTTCCTTCTTGATGAGCTCAAATTCCACTTTAACGCCGTCTGTGACACAAGAGCTGCGTTCTTCGAGGAACAACTTCCAAAGGTCGTGATTTTTGTAAAGCTGTCCTGAATCTATGTACCAATTCCGTTCAGCCCAGTCTGACACGTTGTGCGCATTCTGCACAAGGTAATTTGTGAGCCGTGGTGAGGAGAAGTACACGACGGCAGCCATGTGGGAAGATCTTGCTGAGACTTGGATTGTTGTCGATAGCAGCGAAGAGCGCTGCACGAATGTTGGCCCTTTCGATGTCTGGGTCTGGCTCAAGAAAGCCTCTGTGGAACAGATAGCCATCACTTCCCTCCAAATCAGGTCCGTACACAAGGGTCCAGACACACTTGGAGCCACAGGCGCGTCCGATCCCGTCGACCAAGATCCGATGATGGCCGAGTGGAGCGTCATGGAGCCAGCCATGTTTCGTATTGTCTCCTACAAATTCGATCGGGAGCTGGGTGACATGCTGTGCAGGCGTTTCCGAGGCACGAGGGTGCTCGGAGAACTCTCATTGACCTTACCGGCGCGATTGCAGCTCATCTCGGTTGAGAGGGTAAATATTCTCTGCAACACGGTCTGATTCAAGAGGATGGTCTGCTTGGGGTCGCCTTTGTCTTTTCTTGCAGGCGCGGCGCCGTTTTTTGGCCTCCAGCTTGACACGTCGATGTTCTGCCACAAGCTCGATCTCTCTTTAGAGTGGGAGACACTTACATTTGGACGTTATATGGAGGAGGTCGTGCCGAGGTCGCGCCAAATTGCTCAAGTGGTGCAGGAGGTTGAGTCGACCAGTTCGAGTAAGTTTTGAATACGGACCCAGGAGATGATCAATTGTCGAATTGCAGACAGGCTCTTACTTGCCAGTGATGTCGCTGCAAGATGCTGGAAGGGACAAGTGCATCGAACAGTATAAATATAATCAGTTTCAGACCTTTGTCGTAGTGGACGGAGGCTTCAGAGTATAAGACAGATAGATGGACAGGATAAAAACAATCACTGGCAGGTATAGCTTACCATGCGCTCGAATAGGTCCCGTGATGGACTCACTAAGTCGAGCTATGCATTCCGCAACTGAGTGTGCTGACCGCAGACTAGATAGTTCAGAATACATGCACGCTCGTGTGGAATTGCAGCTTGTGAGTGCTTGGTGCAAAATTTGCCTTGCAAGAGAGCCCTGGAGTCTTTATAAAGAGCGCGTATGACAGTGTTGGCACGTCCGACGCGCTCCTACGGAGTACCGAAACGCGTTTCCTGATAAACATACCTAGGATACGCCTTGGATGCGTCTATACTTGGCTGATTCCCAGCGTTACATCTAATACAATGGTCAGGAGTACACAAGGGTAGCTCAGCGCCATCGCTGAAGACCACATGGATTCAGCAAACCTTGGAACGGAGGATGCCTCTAGGTAAACCGACCTTTGGAATCGATCGCCTTTGGGATAATCGCTTTTGAGATGAACGCCTCACGCCTTTGGAATGATTACTCTCCAAACACGGACCCTTGGTCTAAGCAGATACATTACCAGTTTTCAAAGCTGTGATTTATTGTGTGGGAGATTTGAGGAAACGAAGTGCTAGCGCCGAGCTACCATTCTATACGAATGACCGGTGTACATTGATAGAAACAAGTAATTGGACAGGGAAAGGTCAGGTGATCTGGCAGTATCCTGAGACTTGGCCTTGCTACTAGGGTCATTTATCCAATGGTCGAGTCCACCTGTTGTATATATATCGCCTACCGACCTTCAGGGGGCAAGCGATGACAGGCAGGCCGATGACATGAAAGCAAGATCAGCAAGACCAGACCCCAATATAACATACGAACAACAGTGCAGCGCAGCAGCTAGGTGGTTGAGCAGTGATGTGTCAGTGCACTTGATAAGATCGTATTTGACTCGGGACTTCTTGAAAACAAACCGGAATTAAAGGTAGGCACTTTGGAGTCGCGTTGTGTGCAAAGGGGCGTGGCATGGTATGATAGTCGCTCGATGAAGGAAAACCTGCGAACGGCGGACGTTGCAGAGATCTACATTGCGTTCCAAGGTTATCGCCGGAAGGTTGCAAGACCTGGCCTCGGAATGTATGAATGTTGGAGCGTTGCTCCAAGATTGAATCGAAAACACATCGTTTAGCATACACTTGGAGCCACGAGGGCGACACTTGACGTTGTCTTGCTTACGTAAGGCCGTCCTCTGACGCCGGGAGAACGAAATACGGAGCACATATCAGATGTAGTCGCCGATTGATTTCTATTTCCTCCTACCACATTATAATACTGTGCGTCCTTGTGATTTCTGTCAAGTCGCCCGCTCGGCTCTCATGGCGCCCGCCCACCTCCGCCACATCCATCTCCCATCCTCATCCTCAGATGGCCTGTTCCCCAGTTACAAAACTGCTGCAGCAGTACAAGAACTCCTCCGGCGACGCCTGCTAGACTTCAAAGACGCTGAACCACCCTCATCTCTTTCAAGAGCTCCTCCACGCCCAACCCTCATCTCCTTCACCCCGCAGCCCACGTATACACTCGGCCGGCGCCAAGCATCCCCGTCCTCTACACTATCCACACCAGAAATAAACCGTCTAAAAGCCCCCTTACAGATCTCAACAAACCCTAGACCCCTCCCAGCTCTCGGAAAAGCCCCCATCAGCGACAGCGTCCGCAACAACTCCAGCCGCACGTTTACCCCCACCGTTCTCACCACCCCGCGTGGCGGGCTTGCCACCTACCACGGGCCAGGGCAAGTCGTGCTCTGGCCCGTGATGGTCATTAATTCCTCCACGCCCTCCTCCCTCGGCTACAAGCCGTTCAGTGTGCGCTGCTACTCCCGCCTACTTGAGTCCACCACTATCGGACTCCTCCAGCGGCTCTTCGGCCTGCGCGCTTTCACGACCGACGACCCAGGCGTGTGGGTGGGCAGCGGCGAGCCCCGCAAGATCGCCGCCCTCGGCATTCACCTTCGCCGCCACGTGAGCAGCCTTGGCGCCGCGGTGAATCTGGACATGCCCACGACGTGTGGCGGCGGTGAGTCGGTGGGGAAAGACGAGCAAGGTGGGAATCCGTGGGCAAGGTTTGTGGCATGTGGGCTGGAGGGGAAGGGCGTTACGTGTGTGGAGGAGGAGTTGATGGCGGCGGGCGGGTCGGGGGTGAGGGGAATCGAGGGAGAGATTGTGGCGAGGGCGTGGGCGGAGGAGCTTGCTGGGCGGATGGATTTGGATCCGGGGAGTGTGGAGTTTGTGAAGGGGGATGAGGTGGAGGAGATTGTGCATACGGCCGAGCAGGAAGGGTGGATTGATGTCGTTGCCAAGGATGAAGTGTGAGTGGAGGGGCTGGTGACAACAGCTGTGGAATGCTCGAAATCCAGACCACTTGTCTGGCATAAATGGAGTTGGTGATGCACATCTGCACAGGATGGCGCAAGCCATGGTCAGGTATGTCCTTTGGGGGGGGGGTGTTCGGGTTCGGTCTTCAAATCAGCTGTATGAGGACAACCATACTAAAGACGACATAGGAACAAACGAGATACACACATTGATTTGATAGGGGCACCGAGTCTACGGTCTGCTACACAATCAAGCAGTTTATCGGCACTTCATCAGCGATAGGTCAAACAGTACTTGAGCAAGCATGGAAAGGATTGCTCGGACTCAAGATCGGTAGGTATTCAATCTACATGCTTCGCCAATGCTGCGCTCTTCAATCATCCTCCCTCTGCAAGCCCTGCCGGCCTCTACCGATCCTGTCTGCTAGACTATCAGCCGCGGAGTTGTGCAGGCTGTTGGCGAAATCCCGTCCACCATATTTCTGTGACTTCGCACGTGCTTCGTCGTCGATCTTCCGCTCAGCCTTCTCTTTCTCTGCTAGGGCAGCCAATCTCTCCTCGCGCACCCTATCCAGATCTGTCGCGGCGTTCTGCATGGCGGCCAGCTTCCTCGCCCTCTCTTCCGCGTCATCTGGACGCTGTGGACGCTCTGGGCGGCTCTGTCTGTTGTCTCGAGAATCATGGCGTCTTATTGGACTTCGTGACCGCTGCCTCCGGCTGTCATCACGCCTGTCGTCACGCCTATCGTCACGCCGTTGATCGCGTCTATCGTCAGGCCTCGCTTCTCGCCTGTCATTAAACCTGCCATCGCGCCTGTCGTCTGAGTCGTATTGCGGTCTCCGATCCCGAGCACCATCGCGAGAATCAGATCGCCGCCGTCTCTTCCTATCCTGCTCGTCGTCTGAGTGATCGTATCGGCGCTTCGGACTGTAAGACCGGTCTCGAGAGTCATAACGCCGCCGTCGCCGGTCGTCGTCGCCGTCACGGTGTCGGTGTGACCGGTGTCTATGACTGCGATGTTTCCTCTCCTCCTTGTCCTTGCGTGGCTTCTCGTCTTCACTCATACCCATCTGTGCCAACAGCTGCCGCCGCTTCGAAGGATCCTTCATCATGGCCTGGTATGCCTCCTGCTCCTGTCTCTTGATTGCGACCAAAGGATCCTCTCTTATCTTGGCCGCCATGTCGCGCGCAGACGCCACTATCGGGATGGGACCAGCTGCTTCGCCTGTGGGGCCGGCAACCTTCTCGACTCTTTTCGCGTCATCGCCGCGGAGGATGGAGTCGATGCGTCGCTTGCCAAGAAGGAAGGCCTCGCTAGAGTACTCGTCCCGGCCGGTGTCGTTGCTGCCTTGGTACATCCAATCCACGCGGTCGACTCGCTTGGGGCCTCCGGATGCCTCGAGCTGCTTCTGTGTCTCCTCGATTTGTCGCTCGCGTCGGATCTCCTCGATGCGGGCTTCGGTGATCTTACGCTCCTGCAGCGCGGCCTGCTCTGCATCGTAGACGCGCCGCTGGTTGGTCATCAACTGGGGATGCCATGACTTTTTGAGGTTGAGGTCGTTGCCTCCCATCTTGATTAATTTGCTATGGGTGTGGCCGAGTTTGACGAGTTTGTGGAATGCTTGGGCACGGCGTTGTGGCGTTGTAGTGTTGTAAGGCAGGAAAGTGCAGTGTTGGATTTGATGGCAAGTCGAAGGAAGTCACGGTGGCGGGAGAGGAAGTTGAAGGCGCAGGTACTCCAGACCAAAGTACTTTTGCACCCCTGCTACGCTGCAGATCAGTCCAGCCGCTGAGGCGCAGTACAAGGTGTCTGCATTCTGACCAGCGGGAGCCCGGTTATATAAGCAGGCCACTAGCAGGGCCAAGGGCCGCCGGTGGGGGTTGCCTTACTGTGGTACACCCGCAGCTTAAACCACAAAGGCAGCTCATAGACTCGCAGGCAACAACAACCTGTCGTCTCATTTACATGCTTTTGTTTGCAGGCTTTTTTCCACACAAATCAACAGCAACTTGATCATTTGACATCCTCATTCATCTTTCGCTCGGTCTTCAATACTGGCCTTCAAGCGCACTGCCTCCACCACGACTGCCTCTCAGCCATAATGTCTGACGACGATTTCATGCAGGAGTCGGACGAGGAGTACGACTTCGAGTTCTCCGATGCAGATGAAAACGAGGATGACTCTGGCGACGTCGACATTGAGAACAAGTACTACAATGCCAAGCAAATGAAGGCCTCTGAGCCCGAGGACGCCATCAAGGAGTTCCTGGAGGTCACCAGCCAGGAGGAGGAGAAGGGCGACTGGGGCTTCAAGGGTCTCAAGCAGGCCATCAAGCTGGAATTCAAGCTGCAACGTTACGATGCTGTACGGCTCCTCACTCTATGGTGCTACGAGCAATGTACTAATTGTCACCAGGCCATCTCACACTATGAGCAACTGCTCACCTACGTCAAGTCCGCCGTGACGCGCAATTACTCCGAGAAGTCCATCAACAACATGCTGGACTACATCGAGAAGGGTCCTGACCCCGTGGGTGCCGCACGCTGCATGGAGTGCTTCTATTCTCTGACCCTGGAGTGCTTCCAAACCACCAACAACGAGCGTCTATGGTTGAAGACCAACATCAAACTGGCCAAGTTGCTTCTGGACCGTCGCGACTATCAGGCTGTCAACAAGAAGCTTAAGGAGCTCCATGCCGCCTGCAAGAGAGAGGATGGAACCGAGGACAACAGCAAGGGCACCTACCTTCTGGAAATATACGCCCTGGAAATTCAGATGCACGCCGAGACTAGGAACAACAAGCAATTGAAGGCCCTCTACCAGCGGGCACTCAAGGTTCGCTCCGCTGTGCCTCATCCCAAGATCATGGGCATCATTCGCGAGTGCGGCGGAAAGATGCACATGAGCGAGGAGAATTGGAAGGACGCCCAGTCCGACTTTTTCGAATCCTTCCGCAACTATGATGAGGCCGGCAGTCTGCAGCGCATCCAGGTGCTCAAGTACTTACTGCTCACCACCATGTTGATGAAGTCCGACATCAACCCCTTCGACTCGCAGGAGACCAAGCCGTATAAGAACGACCCCCGTATATTCGCCATGACCGAGCTCGTCGACGCTTACCAGCGTGACGACATTTCCAAGTACGAGAGCATTCTTGCCGGCAATAAGGACCTCCTTGCCGACGCCTTCATCGCAGAGAACATTGACGAAGTCACCCGTAACATGCGTACCAAGGCCGTTCTGAAGCTCATCACACCCTACACACGTATGCGCATCTCATGGGTCGCTGACAAGCTGTCCATCTCCGAGGATGAGGTCCAGGACATCATGGGCTTCCTCATCATGGACAAGCGCATTGCGGGCAAGATCAACCAGCAGACCGGCGTTCTCGAGATCGATTCGCCTCACGACGCTGAACGCCGCGATGCCATTACGAATCTTTCGTCTGCCGTGGCTGAGCTGTACGGCGCTATTTTCAAGGATGGCGAGGGATTCCGCAACGTTGATACTACCACCAATGATGCGGATAGCGGAGGCTTCTTCGACGGCCCCGGCCGCTCAACCACATCGCGCAAGGGCGGCCTTAATCGGCGTGTCAAGGGCGGCGGCATGTGGAGCGCGATGCAGGGCGGAGGCTCGTCCTAGGAGGATAGCTTTGGCTACAGTAACGATGCTTCGACGTCGCGCTCAAACTCATCGCGCGGTCAGACTAGACATGGTCGAAGCCAAGATGTTCTTAGTGACATGTGCGCGCGTGACTTTGCGCGTGCAATTGATCGTGATAGCAGGCTTGGCAACGGAGGACACAAGCGAAAGTACGGCGCTGGCGTGACTGATGTTGATTTTGTTGTTGGCTCTGTGGCGTCGTCCAACCAGCACAGCCTCGATGTTGGCCGCACTCTCGGGCCATGGGCGATGACCGAAAAAGAAGCAATTGCGGGGTCTTCACGCGCGTCGAAACGGGTTAATGCAGTCCACGCCGACGGTGAAATCTACCCTGACGGAAGCTTCCACGCCTGTGCTAAGTACGATGCGCCTGCTTTCCCGAGTACGGACCCTCTTCAAGCCCGCCCCGCCCAACCTCAACCATGGACCAACGAAAAGTATCTACACGCCACAACGCGCGCACTGGTTGAAGGAGAGCATCTAGACTTCCTCCAGAAATGCAGCGCTATTTCTGCGAAGCAAGCGGCCAAGCCATTCACGACCCTCGCCTCTGCCGACGGCGTGGAACCGGCCCGTGGTGACGGTCACATTGGACAGGGGACTTCGTGCGGTATCTCGTGCAATGTCGTTTCCGAAAGTCCACCCTCGAGCACAAGCTCCAGTAGCGGAGGCAACAGCGCTGACACCCCGGTCAAGAACATCGATTTGTTCGTCAAGGCCGCCATGACCGTCCACGGAGACTCAGTCCCGCGTCCAGGCGACTGGCTGTTGGCGCAGTCTCTCCGCAACGATAGGGCGAACGGAGTCCGGCTCGCGGAGGACCTTTTGCGCAAGGCGAAAGGAAAGATGGTGCAGCAGCAACCAGTTGCCCGTGTTGAGGACGGGATTTTTCAAGAGCCAGCCTGGGCCGATTCCGAGAGGCTGGCAAAGGCCCTATCCTCTTCGAAGCGCGAAAGCATGGCATTTGGATATGATTATCGCGCTGGGAAGGTCGTGGATGGCGAGTGGATTCCTGGCGAGTGGTTTCTACGCGACGAAGCCGACATCGTCTAAGCCACTGTTTTTAGACCACCATCCTCTCTTTTTGTGATTCTTTTCCCCAGGTAAGCAGGCGTTAAAGGCGAAATGAATAGCTTCATAGAGGGTATGCAATACCTTCATTTTCTTCCCTTGGTGGGCATCTGTACATCAGGCGCGTTTGCGGAGGCACGGGGGTTTACACGAGACTCAAGTTCATAGCAGTGAAATTCGAGCATAGGATTTAATAAACTATGCTTCTGGTGCATAAGTCCTTTGGAATCTTGCGGGTTTAGATGCCTGAGTTGGGGAAGTAGACACCAATTTGCCACACATTTCAGTTGACCTATGCTCATGATTCACATCAACACCATACTTACAGCACTCGCGAGACCCAGTTGCCATGTTTGGTGCTTTTCGCACAAGGATATTTCCATTTGCGCAAGACAAGTCGACGAACGCCGATGCTATGATCCCATTACGAATCCCGTAGTAGTAGGTAAGCAGAGTAGTAGCCTATGCCATCAAACCGCGAACAAAGGAAAACTCGATTACTAGCCACCCAAGTCGCACCAAATAGACAGACTGCCTGCCACTGGCACATGTTCCTCTGCTATGTGTTGACCCCACAGTACATAGGTGAAAGATGTGATGGTTCAACGAGAGGAAGAAGAAAATAAGCCCTCGATAGAATGTAGCCGGGGTAGATATCATATGAAAATGCATCGAGAGTATTGCCGCCGCCGATCCGTGTGCCCCATGCCTGACTTTGCCTAGTTACTCCGCCGTTTTTTTGAAACTGACCATTATCTGCCGCCCAAACAGGTATCCTCTCTTAGAAAGAGGGAAAGCTAAAGCGTCTGGATTCGCTTGCGTTTTCGTGTTGTGTGGGAGTCGTTCCCATCTTGATCAATCTCCATAGTTCAGGTCACCGAACCCAAGGTGCAACGCCGCATCCATGACCAACACCATACTCAACGTGGGCGGTGCGCAAGTTGCTTCTTCTGCAGCTTGTGTCGTCCATTCTGTGATTGTCATTTCTTCGAGTCCGTGCTGTCCTCTGACGATTGTCGACCTCCCTTCCCATGACTCTTCTTCTTCGGCTTCTCGGGTCGCTCACTCACGTCATCGGCACCGGGATTGTACGCCTCGGGGGTGAAGTCGGGATTGTTGTAGTGCGCCTTGTTGAAGTGAGAGTTCTTGAACATGCTTGTCTGAAAGGACTGTTCTGGCCATTGATTCACGTCCATGGGACCCTCAAATTGGTAGCGACTGAAGCGGATCTCGTGCTGCGTAGACGGACCCGGAGCTGTTGACTGGGCCGGCAGTGCTGGCAAAGAATCCGGCTGCGGAGTGGCGTAAACAGGAGGGCCGGGCACCTGTGGAGTGGAAGGGCTCGGCGACGTGTCTGCGCATGGAGATGGGAACCATGGGGATTGGGGACTCGGAGCGAAGTCCATTGCCGACCCGCCGAGCTGACCCATTGGATTAGAAAAGGAACCAAGGCTAGCCATTCCGGGTATCATGAGCATTGGGTTGAAGTCGTAGGAGGTATTGAATTGTGGCGCCACAGGCTCGAAGCTGGCAGGCTCGTATGACATGCGATTGACCTGAATGACTTGCGATGTGTTCGGCTTATAAAGGATGTCGTAATGTCCCGGACGGTACAAGAGATGCATAAAAGGGCCACCCATATTGGCGGTCGCCTCGGGAAAGCGGTGCGTGTTGACCTCTGTGCCAGCACTACGATCGAGGTAGGCGATCTCAAGGGTGAAGCCCACGGGCTTAAGGAGAACCTCAACCAGAAGGACGACGCCCAACTCCTCGATCTCTCTGTCAATGGGGTCGATCACCGACTGAACGTATCCATCGACGCCAGCCTCGCACCATGCCTCGTACTGGTCGCGATTGCCCTTCAGCCAGGATGCTGCGAGGATGCGGAAGTGATACAAGAGGCCCATGGACGAGTCATCGTTGAATTTGGTCTCCAATATAGCTTTGGCCACCTCGGGGGTCTGAATGTTGTCTGCGATATCTTTGAGAAGCTGGAAGGTCTCGTCCGTAAAGTCCATAAACATCTCGGGATCGTAACCGCCCATATTGACAAGATAGTCGTTCAGGTGATGCAGGCGTAGCTCTTCTCCCCGCAGGAGCTCTGCACTGCCCTGCTCGATGAGCAGCTCAAAGTAGGAGAACACAATGGCTGGATTCAGTTAGTTCGCGGCCATCCATCATGTGTGTAGTGAAGTATTCCTGGGCACGGACACGGGTACGGGGACGGGCAGAGCGGGAGTCTTGATAGCTTCTAAGCCGGCAATGAGGACCCTGGTATGACACTTCTAGGATGAGGTGGAACAGGGATTGCTTACCTCTCCATCCACAACTGCCATCGCCCTTGATTGGCCTGTAATGTGTGTAGGTCTGTGGAAGAGCCTGAGCGACAAGGTCAGTAAAGTGTTCATTTTTGGCGTAATCATTTCGGCGTGGAGCACAAAGGGTGACACGCAAAATAGAAGCTCACCATTGTCTTGGCAACGTAGACAGGGTCGGCTTTTGCATATTCGGCAGTGATGGCATCAATAGGTGTCTTGTCGCCAACGCGGGGTCCCTGTGCAACGCGAGCAAGTTAGCTGATTTGGCTTATAGCTACTGGCAAGGACTACTAGCCAGGGCCACCGAGGGTGGTCACAGTGGGAGAAGGAATGCGTTGTACCTCGAGTTCTGGCTGCCATGTCCGAGCAGCTGCCTCTTGGGCGACCATATCGTCTTGTACACTCTGCTCGGGGTCCATCTTGGAGCCAGGCAACGGTATTGGGCGATGAGGGAAGGTTTGATAATGCGGCTGCTGGCGCTGGCGCTGGGACAGGCGCTGCTGCTGTCGCGACGTGCGGTGATGATGGAGGGGGTTGTTATTGTTGTTGGTGGTGTTGGATGGTGGTGGGTTGTGGTCGAAGAGAGAGGGTCCAGTTGCGGCGAGGGGCAGTTGATGTTGAGAATGGGGAATGGCGCTGTGGAGAGGGAAGCTGTGCTGGTGCAGGCCCAAGGCCCCGGGGCCGTTAGGACCCACCTGCGCCTGCTGCTCTACTTGCTGCTGCTGCTGCTGCACGGCCCGAGAAGCGAGCGATAGCGGGCCCGCGCTGCAAGCGTTGGATTCGCTGTGGACTTGGCTTTGAGCTGCTGCACCTACCCCTGCTGTTGCCCCGCTTTGACTTCCATTGCCCGTAGACCCTGGTCCGCCGGGCCTGGGACAAGGGTCTATTGCCGATCGAGAGTGAGACTGGTACTCAAGCCCACCTAGCCCCAGTGTTGACGCTGGCGCGGGTGTAAATGTTGTTTGTTGGTAGTTGCTGAAACCGCCCGCCTGCACTGTTGCTGCTTGCTGGGCTTGGGCCTGCTGGGCTTGCTGGGCCTGCTGGGCCTGCACATAGGAACTGTCGTCTATCTGCAGGCCATTGTCCTCTTGCTGCGTTTGCTGCTGCTGTGGAAACCCGTCGAGAGGGCCGGCGAGATAGGAAGGATAGAAGGTCGAGTACGGCGTTGGCTGGGGTTGGAACATTCCTATCCAGTCCAGGTCTTGTCCTGTCCTTTCCCGGCCTAGAATGGCACAACGAGTGGAATCGAGCCTCGAGATGATGCCGTCGCGAGCCAGGAACGACCACCAGATGGAATGATAATGACGGTGACGATGATGGCGTCTTCGTTGCGATCTCGTTATTGGTGTGGCTGTTGGGATAATAAAGCTGTTCCCCACGATCCCCGTCTGACAAGTGTCTCCACGCTCCGATGTGGCATGTGCTTTTGGCTTGATAGAACTGTAGCACCAGAGCAGCTGTCAATTCCTGAACACCGTAATGTGATAGCCGGGAGGTCTGTGCATTCGTCCATCAGCATTCAGATACAGATATAGATACACATGCACGCGCACATTCGGCCCGGTGGAAGTCGTGTCGATCGAAGCGGACAGCAAGCCCAATGCGTTGTGGGTGGGGTCCGGCGTCGCAAAGTGAAGAGTCAATAGACGTACGACTGACTGTTCAACCCACAAGAGTGACAAAACCGAGCACGCCTTGCGCGAGTTACAAAGCTCCGTATCCTCCGTACCCCCAAAGGCTTGTTGCGGCAGCAATCGACAAGTGGCGTCAGAATCCAGTCGAGCCCAAATCTAGAGTGCTGCGTTGAAGAGGTCGCTCATGTGTGTGGTGTTACGAGAACAGAGCCGGTCGCAGAGGAGTGCAAGGGTATCAAGTGGTAAGATTGTCTCGAGTAAGCCTCTCACTGACCAAGCTAGATCAACTTGGATCAGATAAAAGTAGCGATCGGATTTGCCGAGAAAGCCTCTATTGCGCTCAATCTTGGTGATGGTGAGGGTTGAAGACGTTGACACGTCGGCTGGGGCGGAAGTACAAGCAGTGTTCGAGATTGACAGATGCACCAACAGGCTGGGGAACCGGTACAGTAGTAAGGGATGAGAGTACTATGAAAGGGCGCGGTATCGACAGGTGTCATTCGACACAGCGTAATACGTCAAGGGTCGAAGACGGCGGATAAGGCATATGGGGATCTCACTAGCCCTTTGAGTGAGTGAAGGTGACTGATGTGATTCCGAGTGCCCAACAAGTCGAGCCAAGCGCCGTCGATAGTGTGTAGTGCTGACGGCGAGTCGTGCGCGGGAGAAGGAACGAGGAGGAAGACACCAACGACCTATTATAAGAGGTTGTGTGTGCGTAGCGGCCGGAGGCGACTCGAGGCCGCAACCCAGAAGCAGAGACACGTCAAGCGGGGGCGTAGACGATTCTAGGCAGTCTGGCAGTCTCAACAAGCTCAGAGTATTGTTGTAGTCCCATACTATTATCCTGGGTTTATGGATGAAAAGGGGCTGTTTGCTCGGTCAACGAGTACTTGGACCTTGGACAGCTGGAAGCATATCTGAACAAGCGACAGTCTGAAGCGAGGAGCGAGGAAGGAGTTCTGTCCTCAAACCGCACTAGAGCAGCTACACAAGAAGCAACCAGTCTCTTCAGTGGGCGGACAGGGAGACTGCACGCTCGTAAGGTTCAGCATCTATTCAGGCGAGCGGGCGAGGGCAGCTGGATGGAATTGACGTCTTCTGTCCAGCAGGCTCGCAGCCTCGTGAACCAGTCATTTCGATGCTCGCATGCCGCCTACATAGATAGGGTGTGGTTAGCGAAACGGCGAGAGAGAAGATCGCCAGCCAAGATCGTGGCGGGATATTGCTTCTGGCTCTTGGAGCTCCTCAGAGCCCTGTCCTCGAAGCCCATCCTCCGACGAAGAGGTGCTCGGCTGGGGAACCTTGTACCAACAGGGGGGTGATCGTGGTGCTCAGACCCTTAACTGACGAGACATCTGCATCTCCAGCTTTGGGAAACTCTCATCATGAGCGCACCTGCGCACCCAGGGGACGCACACAGAAGGTGTGGCTCGAAGCCTTGAGTTTACTGACTGTGGGCCGTGACTGGCCGATGGCACAGACACACCATCAAGCTCGTTTCGGGCATCGAGCGGATGATTTGCTGGATGTGCCACTGTAGCTTGGGACCGACTGCTCAGGCCGAGTGAACAGTTGTTGCAGTGGCTGAATCCAATGGGTGTGCAAGACTGGGTACTGCGTAGGTACCGTCACTACAGTAGCGCGTGCAAGTGAGCTGCGACAAGGAGGCAGGGAGGGTGGCATCCGTACACGCCGTACCACCTGGGCAGCTAGGCTGCTGTGTACTATGTAGTAGGGGTAGGGCGTGATTTGAGAAATGTTTGCGTGCGTACTTAGTATTCTGTACTGGGTACTATGAAATTGAGCCGGGCTTCTTCCCACTTGCACCTGCAGCACCAACTGCAGGAACCGTATGGGCATGAACAGGTGATACTGCCGTACCAAATAATGGCCGCCATACCTACAGCACCGTACTGTACCGGTATGTATAGCCATGTGGTTCGCAATTGTGTGATGTGTTGTTCAGGACACTTGCGAGTCCAAGTCAAAATACATGCTTGCCAAGAAATCGGAAAGTGTGAAAGTGTGAAAGGCAAGTGGTCAGTGCTTCTTTCCATTAGCGAGAGACCCATTTCCACTTCCTTCCAAGCTCCATCTGCACTGAGTAGTTTGCACCTACTCGAAGTCAAATCGACGACATCCGTTTTCCATCCATCACCGTCACATTTATGAGTTTCTGGACGCGAACCACATTCGTCACGTCGTTATTGAGACTATGGCACCCCGCATCCATATACCATTCACGATGGGTCTTGCAATGCGACCTTTGAAGCCGGCGCGCCGGACGGTAGATCTAACACAGTAGATGCGACGGTCGATACAACCTGGGGATTGAGTCCAACGCCAATGCCAATCCCGCCGTCAATGGGCTCGGGACGAATCCACGGCACGGGAAGCACAGACGCGGAAGGACACACAGACTCTGAAGCTACCGTGGTCAATAGTCAATGGGTTCGCTTCCCAATCCCAGACCCTGCTGGTCAGCTTCCAGCTTCCAGCTCCTGAGCTCATCGGACGGATCAACTGACCCAGGACCACCCCTCGACCTCTCCAAAAGCTCTAGCCGACCACTCTTCGAGCGTCAAGGCCAATCTTAGACCTCGTCGCCATCGACTCATCGTCAGGCATCGCCGTCGCATGAGCACATTCGAACCCGCAAATCTTACCCAGTACACGTTTGAATCCAAGGGCATCATTTCACATCCTCAAAACCATGCTATAGTGGTCCGGCATATATAATATCGAACGCGCACTTCTCTCCGAACCATCCACTGTCAGGTTGCCACTAGGCAAGGATCGACGGTCCCTGAGGATCGACAAGCTGTAGCAGACTGCACTTGCAAGCGCTGCTACCCATCCATCATTGCCTGGAGCATTGACAGCATCACACCTTACCACAGCAATCATCCGCAGTCAGCTGCCTTGGACTTGGGTATTGCGGATCCGATGCTCTGGACCGTCAGCAGAGAGCGTGGATGCACCGTGTCGATAAGCACGTTATTTCTCGCCAATGCAGGACGCAGATGCTGAAGAACCTCTGCGCCATGAACCCCTCATTGATCAATGCCACACCAGGCGCTGCTAGCTTGCCAGCTTGCGAGTGGCCCAACTCTCTATTGGTGCCGTAGCCTGCCACACCTGCATATTCATCTCGAGCAACAGCCGGCGTTGATGTGCACCATCGGACCACAGCTGTGAGCGTCTGGCTGTCACTCTGTCACTCTGTGACCAAGCCAAGTCGTCTCACAGCACTGCCGAGGGTACGAGCACGCTCGATGAACATGGTGCCCTACCCTGTGGGATGGTAAATTTACAGACCTGGCAACCATATTTCCTCTGTCTGCCACATCGCCCATTGCAATAGGCAACTGCGACCGCCTCGCTCCCCGGTGGGCTACTGACTGCCTAGCTGCCTAGCTAAGTGACCTGTGATGGAGCGACACACACCGCCAGCATCGCGCGTTACACAAAACTCACCGTGCACTTCAAAGTGAGATCTGATACATGCAATGGCTGATTGCAAGATAGGATCTGATGAGTGCGGCTGCTTTGGGATACGATGCTGACATTGATGACTGGGGGCGTGTATTTCTAGCCGAGTGCGTACAAGGTCACCAACTACCGGCACAGCTACAAATTTCTGCGCCCTTGTGACACAACCTGTCCGAGCACAGACTTGCTTGACATGTCTCGGCCTGCAACAGACAGGCCTCACAAGATTCCCATGTCGATACGCAAGGCTTGCAAGCCGGGGAGCTTGTATGTATGTACGAGGTCTCTGGGACCCCAATCTCCATCTTCACGGCTTCCACGGACACCGATTCAGGGCACATATGGCCTATCGCCATATATGACTTGTGTTACGCTTGTTCCGGCCGAGCACAGAACACACAAATCGGACTGGATGACGGATTACTCCAGGGCGGTCAGATGAATCGGCAGCGGCTGTGATGCTAATCTGGCATGGTGCAGTCAGCAGCTTACCAGTTTGCCGGAATTCGGTGTTTACAATCTTGAGCAACGTCCAACTTCCGGCAGTGGCTCTTCTGCCCTGGGCTGCTTGGCCATGCTGTAGTGGAGCATCATGATGACGAGACTCATCGATAGTGCATCAAGATACGACTTCGGTCGACTAGCACTCCGTCCCAAAGACTGGACGTTGAGGAACTGACTAGTGGGAAGAATATTTGCGGCTAAGAGAAACTGGCTCTCCTCGGCGGTATTTCCGCCGTCAAGAAATTCATGCCGAAGGCCACACATCCTTGGACATCACGGCGACAAACGTAGGGAATCACAGTCTCTATGTCTGGTGCCATTCTCAATGGCTACAAACATTGCTTTTTCGAACCACGCCGAGTCAGCATCTAAATTAGCGAGCGAATATACCGAAACACCATACATCATATATCAACATGAGGTTATGAATGCGAGCCAACATCCCAACGTGCATTGGCCCGGGCCCCCACGATTCGCCTTGGGGCCAATTTGGGCTGTGGGGTTGTATGCCGCCGGACATCACCACGTTGCAGCCCCATGGTGCGGCGGCAGGCACGTTGGGATCGCGATGCTGCTTGACGACCGTGTGACTTGGGACGAAATTGTCATTTCCGCCAACAGAGCCGCGCCACACGCTCGTGCACGTGGCTTGCGTCGCTAGCCTCGCTGCGCAAATATTTGATGAAGAATACAATGGAGCAATCGTCAATGCCTCACTAAGAGATACTGGACAGTGGATTTCTAGTATACAGAGCTGGAGCAGTTTGGAAGACATCGAACAATTCAGTCTGTGGGCCACCAATTCAGGTTTCGAATTGCGTTTGGGAGACGACGATGGCGGCATCAAAGTTGCCTGCCTGCCTGAAAGTTCACCAACAACCCCCCAATGCAAGGACCACAACTCTTGTCTCGACATCCTGCGGAAATTTACAGTAACAGTCGTCCCCTTGGCGTCAAACTTACCAGCTTTGGATCAATCGGAAACCTTCCGACACATTGATTGCAAGAGGGATGCATTGATCTTGCCTGCCCCAACGGTCTTCGCCAGTGGCGCATAATCCTTCCTACCTTACCAGCCCATCATCTACAGTCTTGAACGTTCAGGATTTAAGTTACGGGTAGTCTCGGGGGCATCGAGATTTTGATTATTGCAAATAGTATGTTCCATTCACCTCTGCTACCCACCGACTCATGCGTGCAACCTCGGATTGCAGACTGATGAGTTTCATGGGTGAGGCTGCAGATATTGCCGACAAGATAGGGTACAGCATCCCTCCGGAAAACAGAAAGCAAGAATTATCATTTTGCCGGCGTATGATGGGCAAGAACAAAGTTTGCTTGGCCGTACTATCATCGCACCATCTGCAGTGATTTCTCTTCCCTCCTCCACGCACTTCAGGCAAGCGCAAGCGACCGTCCTGACCCGCCGTGCGCAAGCTCTCCCCACAACACGGCAGAGTGGCGAGTTGCCCACAAGTCCACTTGTGGATGAGCATGTGTAACGCTTCGACATCACCGCACTTGACGAGAATCGCATTGCCTTCTCTGCACACACCTTGCTGTTCTGCCCTGTTACATCACACACCACCTTCTTTTCGTTTGCGGTGCAAGACATCTTGCAGTCTAGCATCCTTCCCACCACCCTGGACGCGCCAAATCTGTGGCCAGCCGGAGCCACGAGCCACTGAGATCCAGCTGCAGTGGCAGAGACTAGTGGGAGACATGCGTCTCGCTTGAGCTGTCATGTCTCAGTGATTCGTATCAAGCGATACGCTGAGGCGTTTCGTCGACGACTTTTAGTGGCTACTGTAGTATTTTGTGTGTTGGTATCATAGCTTCAGCATGTGGATGTTTTCTCAGGTACAAAGCCTCTGGCTGCTATACTTTGGATGCTCCACTGATGTGCAGCATCTGTGAATCCATCCGTCACGGGCAATAGCAGATCCGGTCAAGGCCTGCTTGTTTATGATGGAAAGATCAGCGATATCTTGTGAATCTGGGGATATGAGCCTAGTGCTGAGCTCGCCATGCGACCATCGCAAGGGCACAATTCTGTGCGCGTTGAGCACTCACACTTCACATTCTGACACTCCTTACTTCGGGCCTTTTTCCTTACCAACTCTGCGACTCCCTCCCCCACCGCCGCAGCGGCGATTACAGCCCATCATGACTCCTCTCTTTGTCCTCCGTGACATACCCATCGGCATACGGAGACGTGCATGTCGTCGGAGGCAAGAGAGACCTATTCTGGCTCACCCCTCTTGGCTTTTCAGGCGCGAGCGGAGCATTTAGCCCCGCCTGCGGTAGCGGAGCGGCAGCTAACAGACGATGATGTCTATCTGCGATCTGTCGCGTCACGCAGCAGCTTCGGCTGGTCGCACGAAGGAGGCGGGGCCAGCTAGTAGAAACGGTGTTGAGTGCAGGTGGACGCTGACATGACGCTGTGCGGCGGGCCCACTATCCCGGGAACCTATCGTGAGTCGCTGGGGCGAGGAGGATGTCATTTCGTTGGATAGTGGGATATTGCCCACGGTGGCTTTGCACACAACGGTGTTCCGGTTGCTTGAGCTATGGATTAGACGCCTTGCGCGTGGTTGGTGAGCGATCGCTCCACCCTCGAACGGTCGTGTTGAGGGCGCCTTCTTTCTTACGTGACTTTGCACGTGACGCCGGTGCTGCGCTTGCCTTACCTCCCTCGAGGAGACACCGGGTGTGCCGCTGGCTGACCGCGCTGGCGAATGGAATGGCCGACCGTGTATCTTCCTCTCACGGATCTTGGTATTACCTGTCAGTGGAGCCGGCCATTCCGTGTTGAACAGGGCTGGCGACGGCGAGGCCAGCAAACTCTTGGAACCCGGCTTTGTGGTGGGATTGGGAACATGGTCGGACAGCGGGGCCGGGGCTGTCGAGACGTGTTCCGCTTTGGCAGGCTCCGCTGTCGCATGTTTCGCGATCGTGTGCAGAACCAATTCGCGGCAGCTGCTGTCGGATGACATGGCGACGTGCTTGTTGGCTGGACTTCTTTTGAGAATTTGGAATTCCCATCAGGCACTACACCCGCTGACGTCTGGGCGACGCCAGCGCAGACCGGTCTCTGCAGGTCTGTCGAAAGACGCAGAGCCGGCCTTGGCAAGTGCTCTGGCTGTTTGCTGCAGACTACTAGGGTTAATGGAGGCAAGCCGCTTCCGAGAGAAAAGCAATGCACGGAAACAGGTGCGTCACGAGACGACGCGTCGTCCTTTCTCGGAACTGCTGCAGGCGTTGTGAATGAGGCGCCGGGCCGAACTGGCCTCGCCACGCCGGCAGGACCCTCACCGGTGAAAGCTGAAGAATAAAGTTTGATGTCGCTGCCAGGGGGCCGGCTTCCGTCGTCGCATCGAAGTGGGGCGAGTGTTGCGAATCTTCTGGGGAAGGCAAGTCTTGCGTTCAACTGTCTCGGGAATAGGGGTGCAGGGGAGTAAGATAGCAGACTGTGCATGGCATCTGCGGTCAGGGCCAGCGGGGGTTGACGATGCCCGTGGGATTTCTTTTCTTCGACTCTGCTACGGAGTACCTATGCGACCGACTACGCGTCGACGTGGTCCAAGTGTGCGGTGTGCAACGTACCCGACATTGACGGAAGCAAGGCTTCTTCTGACGACGCTGCTCAAAGCAACGAAAGGCGGCCACCAAACGATGAGGGCTTCACGAACCCCTGCGAGAACAGAGAGTACTGTGAGATGTGAAATATGACAGCAGCTATCTCCAGCACACGCCTGCAGACCAGTCAAATTTAGGACAGCGGAGTTCTGGTAAGGCGTGCGGCCGTACCCGTCCATTCTGCAGGTGCAGGTCGTTCCGCCGCGACGATCTTGTGTTTGGATGCGTGTGGTTTGTCCGGCACTCCAGGGCAAGAGACACGGTTGAGGTGGAAGAGTACATTCAAACAGTCGGAGTCTCGTCCGCAATTTCAACGTAAGCTCGACTTGAAGCTTTCTGCCTGTCACTCGTCCACTCATATGGTCTCACAATCACTCTGTCTTCAAGCAGCTTCCAACGAGTGTGGCGTCCAGTCTGTAGGTCACTTAGCTTTGACGCTGGCCGCCGCCCCGCGGGCGCATTTGCAGACTGACTGCCGTGCATCTCGTCAACTTGCTACAAGCAAAGTCGTTTAGCTGCATGACACACTGTCAAGTCTATAATATCCTCCTCCGAATTCGCAACTTTGAAGACTGTCAGGAGACCGAGTGCATCATCCATGTAGGGTTTGTGATATTTGCCCGCTTTTTGGTTGGCCGATGACCTCAGGACTGGCAGCGTTGAAATCAATATGCCAATTGCGAGTGAGGCTTGCAAGCAATTCTTCATGTCGAAAATGTCTAAGCTTGTTTCATAGCAGAACAACGCATATTCCCATGGTTTTGAGAGCTGGTACGAATCTTCTGCTAAAACGCGCTTGCACTATGCCTAGGAATACTGACTGTACTGCCCAGCTATCACCTGCGTCGAGATCTTCTCGGCCAGCGCATAGATCGTGTTTTGAAGATGATCCGGCGGTAAAAATGCAAACCTACTCGCATCTACCGCTCATAATGGCTCACGCCTGACCTTAGTGAGCTTGTCCACCACAGCGTTATATCATCCACTCTGCCCATGCGGCACGGACAAGAGGTATGCCAAATCGTCATGGTCGTATTCCTTCCTAATCTTGCGTCAGTATCGTCGTGGGTCTGCACCGCCGGACCCGGGCAGTACTCTCGGCCTCCCGCCAGCACACTAGCCATAGCCTTGGCCGCGAGCGCGCGCAACCGATTGTACGTCGCTGCGGCAACGCTGACGTCCGTTGGATTCGTCTACCAGTTTGAGCGGCTTTACCAGCACATTGGTTGGGGCCAGTGTCACCGTGCCGCGCGAAAGCGGCGCCTCCAGCGCGCTCAGCACGGGCGCGTACTTGAAACCATCCTACGCCAAAGTACTGCCTGTTTCAACGTTGCGCTGACCAGGTGCAAGCTACTCAATGGCCTCTCGCCATCAAAACACCGTAGAACAGCTTCCATGGACGGCGTGGGCAACCTCCGGGAGGCTAAGGTCTTACTTAGGCAAGGTGGCCAAGTTCTTTAGAGAGCTTCATTAGGAATGAACAATCGGGTTGGAGCAGATATAGTCGAACAATTAGCGGATGTATTGATAACAGTAGCGGATATCCTAATTATACTCTGGAAAGCTGCTCCTATAATCTCTTAATGACAGCTTCTCGTCCTAATGGGCATGGAGACTAGGGTAGTGAGTTGAGTTCCTCTCATCGACAATGATGCAGCGCAATCTATGGATGAGTGTACTCAACACGAAGATGGCGTGTTTGTATGCCTACCTGTCAATCAGTTGACCCTGAAGACCGTTCTGTCTTTGTGTCACTTAAGCCATGCACTCCTTTATTTGTTGGCAAAGATCGTGTTTGTGCATACATACTAGGTGGGCGGGTCTCGTTTTGTATATTGGACAAAGAACACCATCATGCTTCACTGCAAACGGTCTTTAAACTTATTTCGAAAGGAAAAGTTCATATTTTGACAAAGAAAGCCTTAGTACAGGATAAAAGTGCAATGGCTGAGACTGTATCTGCAGAGATATCCATTTGCGCATCAACGGCTTAGACGACAAGGAACAGCACTTGACGTTGCTTTACTTACCAGTTATCAAGTATGGCTGAGCTAATCGGCATGAACAAGATCCTACACGATGTCCATGGTGCTAAGCAGTTCCACAATCGACCTTTTTTCCCGGTACACAACTTCGGCATTTTCCATGGATCTGAGGAAGAGGGACGAGATCATGGCATTCCCACTACGCAAGACACTACCAATGGCATCACCCTGTACTGTACACCACCCCTTGATTGGAAGTCTTCGCCAAGCCCCCAAGACTTCCGGCAAACGGAAGAGACTTCCAGCTTCCGCCGCGCCGGCCGTCAAAGCAGGCCATCGAGGCTTGAGGCCCCTCGACGCCCTTCCTGTCTCACCCGAAGTCATCCTTTCTCATAGGGGTGGTCGTGGAATCGAACAGCCCGGTTTTATACAACAGCACAAGGTGTTGCCAAATGTGGAAAGACTAGGCTTGACATATGTGTCCTCCGGCGTGGAAATTCCGCGGTTGGGTCTCTTCCTGTGGCCTAGCAAACACTAGACATTCCTAGTTTAATGTAAGTCGAGTACCTACAAAGGCACTACGGCGAAGTCATTGAGTACCGAGCCCCCAACGTCGTAGTTTCAATCTACACCGGAGCAGAGAGATGGCAATTACTTCATTAATACAACAATCTTCCAAGTAATTAGATAAGTCAAATCATGCCAAAAAGTCACGCAAGATCTCGACATTGCTGGCCTGGCCATTCACTCCTCGTGTGCGAAATGATCGCCTCGGAACTAGTTTTCAGACAAGCTACACAGGCAAGCTGAAAGTGTTTCGCCATGTAATATACAGGACAGTCACTTTCGCGATAATCGTTGGCCTCAGTATAGGTGCTTGTGGTGTAAATGGTTGGTCTGCCCTACATGTGGTCTATTTCAAATGTGTGGTCCACGTTGGCTGTGTCTGTGGAAAAACAAGAAACAGTAAAGTGCGAAATTGGAGAAATTTCCCGAGTATTCAAAGGCTTCCTGCGGAGTCTACGCAATTGAAGAGAAAGAAAACTAAATTTGGCGATTTTCCCCACTGTGGAGTCTACATCTATTCACTACTAGAAGCTGTGTTAATCCACAGCATCAATGCTCAAGATGAAAGACTTTCCATTGCATCACGGACACTTCTTCTAGGCCGATGATACAACATAATGCTTTGACAACGATGACTGTAATTCGCAACGGCAAAAAGGCTCAGCCAAATAGATCCGACACCAACACCTGCGTGCCGGAGCATACCCCTACAGCAACAACAACACGCCTTTTCTCTCTCGACGATGCGCCTTCGGTAGATCAATTAGCTGTCATTTGTTCTCAAACAGCAAAAAAGTAGGAATACCCTCTGGCAGCCACCATCCAGGAAAATGTCCCCATCTACACCCTCCCGGACGTATCCACCCTCGACCCAGCCCAACGCGCCGCCCTCCAAGACGAGTGGTACCGCGTCCTCCTCTCTGGGCCAGCGTCTTCGTAGCCAAAGGCCTATTCACAGACCCCCCCGTCATCGACAGATCAACCGTAGCGTTCTACACCATCATCGAGCAGGAACGGCGCGCCGGCTCCTCGCGCGGCGATCACTTCGCTGCGGCGGGCAAAAACGACCGTACCTGGAATAGCTTCAGTAAGCACGCACTGTGCGAACCGGCCTCGTTCCTCGCCTACTACAGCAACCCATATGTCGTGCTCATCGCCAGCGCTTGGCTGGGACCTTGGTACCGTGTCACTGCGCAGGCCAACAACGTCCGCCCGGGTTCCGCCACGCAGGTCTCTCACCGCGACTACCACCTAGGCTTCCAGAGCGCCGGTTCGTTTGCGCAGATTCCACGTGCGATGCAGATCGCCAGTCAGATGCTTACGTTGTAGGGCTCGGTAGCGCACGTCGACGTACCGCTCGAGAGCGGGCCTACGCGGCTGCTGTCATTCAGCCAGACGTTTGAGCCGGGGTTCATGGCGTACAGGCGCGAGGAGTTCGTGCTATATCTCCTGGGAAAGTATGTCGCGCTTCCGCTGGAAAAGGGCGACGGCATTTTCTTCAACCCGGCGTTGTTCCACGCGGCGGACGAAAATGTGTCGGAGAACGTCGAGCGGATGGCGAATTTGCTGCGGATCAGCAGCGCCTTTGGGAAGACCATGGAGTCGGTCGATGCGCTGCACTTGCTGGAGAGGTGCTGGGAGGACATCGTGACCAAGTTCAAGATCGAGGGGATGAGTGAGGAGATGGAAGCCTTGCTGGCTGCTATCACGACGTCATATCCCTTTCCCACGAATATGAACAGAAATCCACCACGGCCGGGCGATCTCACACTAGTGGGAGAATTGGATGTGGTGGTATCAGCGTTGAAGGAGGGCTGGGGTAAATCGAAAATGGCGGATGAGCTCAAGGGCCTTCGGGACCAAACGCAGCCATGAGAAACGTATTGATTTGGTTGGGCGTGCCCACCAGAGGTCAAAAGGACATGTGAGCAACCTGGCACGTCTTCAGTGGACCAATTGCTGATGTATAGATATTCACACAAATTATCAGACTGACAAATCTCTTGATCTGATGACTGACTATATGCTATCTCGTTCTGCTCTCATTTCCTTGATCGTTATTCACAAATCCCGGATCTTCATGACACAGAAGTAGGCACGCAATCATCTAGCATATCAACTCTCGGAACTTCAGCAGCCGCATTAACTCACGAAGTTCCTATCTACACCATGCACTTGAGGGAGCTCAGACTTGGAGCACGTCCCAGTATGACGTGATTGTCTTCATTTCAACTTCTAGGATTGATACATATGAAGGACCCTGCAGATATGGTTACGCTGTTACGGCACGTCAAGGCTAGGTCTTAGGTTATGGTAGAGAACTTGTTGTCGTATGTAAAGAGAGAAGGAAAGCTAGGCTAAGAGGTGCCGGTAAGCTGGCGAACTATATAGTATAGTATAGTGGATCCTGTTGGTCTAATACCGTGACATACGCTGTGGTGGGAACTTCGCATACGGAGCACAATGCAACTTGAGATGCCGGACTGAGGTCTTATCGCCGCGTTCCAGATCATACCAGAAGGCAAGGGGCAAATACCGGCCAGATATGGCAGTCTGAAGTCTCATCACTGAGACGTTTTATTGCCGCCCTAACCGGCCGATATCTGGTGTACGGTTGGTGATGCTATCGAGACGACGCGCGGGTGGAACGGCATTTTGTGCGCATATAACATTGCCAGGTTGCTAGTGCCCATGCTACTTCCACCACTATCTAGCAAGGCTCTCTTCTGTCTGATTTCAAAGTTGACGATATGGCTTCGAACATAGAACCAGACGCCGAAAAAGCGGCATATTCCATATCGAACGAAAAGACCATTCCAGGATCAGACTCAAATGATGATGTTGGACAAGTGGGGCAAGTGTCGAACTTTCAGGAGTTGGGCGAGTTGAAGCAAGGCCTCAAGCAGAGACATATCCAAATGATTGCTCTTGCTGGAGCAATCGGTACGGTGAGTTTAGTGTGCTAAGCGAGTATACACGCTGGCGTGAATACTTACTATTGAGCAGGGTCTATTCCTTGGTTCAGGAAGTGCGATTGCGAAAGGTGGACCGCTAGGAGCTTTGTGAGTAGACACAATAAGAACGGCGTGCGCAATTCTTCATGACAGCGCTTCCAACATTGGTGACTCACAGCCTCGGATACTTGTTCGTCGGGCTTCTCGTCATTGGCGTTCTGATGTCTGTCGCCGAGCTCAGTGCACTTGTGCCTCTGTCCGGTGCGACTGTGCGGCACGCCGAATACTTCGTCGACCCAGCCTTGTCCTTTGCGCAAGGCTGGAACTCGCTGTACAGCTATTTTGTATCCCTACCGGCTGAATTGACAGCAGCGGCTGTGATTGTCTCGTTTTGGGATACCACCACGTTGGCGGCCGTTTGGATTGTGCTTTTTGGAGCGCTGCTGGTCATAGCAAATTTGCTCTTTGTGAGAGTGTACGGCGAAATGGAATTCACCTTCGCAACTCTGAAGATTATGCTGATCATCGGCCTCAACATTATGGTATGCCATGTTCCATCTCTCCACCAATCGATGTACGAGACCGGGTGCTAAAGTAATTGCATAGGCCATTGTCATCGTCTCGGGCGGAGCACCGGACCATACTGTCCTCGGTTTTCAATACTGGCGCAATCCAGGCCCTTTCACGCAATATCTAGGCTTTGGCGGCGCGCTCGGACAGTTCCTTGGCTTTTGGACGACGTTCAACAACGCAATGTACGCATATTCAGGTATCGAGAGCATCTCGGTCGCGGCGGCCGAGACGCAGAGCCCGCGCCGCAACATCTCAATTGCGGCCAGACGAATCTTCTGGCGTGTTGCTATATTCTACGTCATGTCCATCTTCTTCGTCGGCATGCTGGTGCCCTCGGATGACGAGAGTCTACTGAGCGGCGACGGCACGGCCACTGCCAGTCCCTTTGTGATCGCGGCCACGCGCGCTGGTATCTCTGTTGTGCCGCAAATTATCAACTTCGTGGTGCTCACCAGCGCGTGGTCGTCGGGCAACTCGAGCTTGCTGAATGCGAGCCGGGTTCTGTTCGGGATGGCTAAGGAGCACCATGCGCCCAAGGTCTTCCTGCGCACGAATCGGATGGGTGTTCCAGTGAGTTCTCTTCTGCACGGAGGTGATCGACCCTCAAAAGCACCACCCGACTAATAATGATTGCAGCACGTGGCCGTGGGGTTCGTCTCCTTGTGGTGTTGCCTCGGCTTCATGTCGCTCTCCACTTCCGCAGCCGTTGCTTTCGAGTGGATGCAAGATCTGGTCTCAGTCGCCACGTTGATGACCTGGGCTACCATCTGCGTGATCTACTTGCGCTTCTACTACGGCATGAAGGCGCAGGGCATCTCTCGTGACGAGCTGCCGTGGAAGGGCCCTCTCCAGCCATATCTTGCGTGGTTGTCCCTGGGCATGTTCATCCTCCTGCTGCTCACTGGTGGCTATACCACCTTTATCGAGGGTCACTGGAGCGACGAGACATTCGTATCGAGCTACATCGATATCCCACTATTCTTCTTGCTGTATTTTGGGTACAAGCTTGTGAAGAAGACCAAGATTCTTGGGCTCCGAGAAATGGAAATTCGCAAGTTCATTGACATCGCAAATGCGAACCCGGAGCATGTGCCGCCGCCGCAGAAAGGGCGGGGAAAGTTTAACATTCTGTGGGAGTGAAGGGTCGAAAACAGGCGTGTCGGGAATTTGTCAGGAGATTTGTCTGCCCAGGATTGATGGCCTGATACAACGTGCCGAATCCAAAACCGGTCATGCGGTGCTGAGCGATGTGTGGGAAGTCAGGCCGAGGACAAATGCCAGTAGAAGGAAGAATTCCGAATAGGCATCAATTCCGGTTCTTGGTTCCCTGGGCACTCCGAAGGCACTCCGACTTGGACAGCTTCTATTAGACTTAAGGAAAACGTGGATCTGAGCTCGTGCAATGTCGATCATCAAGGCTAGGATTGCTTGTTAACATTGACATCACCATCTAATTGGATCTTGAATAGCTTGCAATCAAAATGTTGGGCATGTGCGAATTTAGACGTAAATGCACAAAACAGCCCACACTTGTTTGTGGCGGTCGGCCATGTCCAAAAATAGGACTCTAATCATGCCTAGAGTTGCACTTACATATGACTAAAACGTTCCCTATTGCTCTAGGTGGCTTCCATTCTCTCACATCAATACTTAGTCGTCAGAGCTCTAGGTACCGAGCGTCACTTTCTCGCTTAAGATGACAACGGGTGATCTAGTCTACTTTCTCGTTAGTCGCCTGCTTGTAGATTACTTGCGAACGGGTGCCTTAGTGTTTCGTAATTTCTTGGCGATATGAATCGCGGTTGGTAGATAAATGCCCAGGTGACCTAGCCCCTGATGGTGTCAACGACACCGCATATTTCTTCCCGTCTTTCACGACGATCTCTCCCTGATTTCTACCTGCTAGATTCAATTATTGCAACATGTCGCGTTTCTTCAAGAGATCGAGCCGCATGAGCCTGCCTGCTCTGGCACCTGGAGAGCATCATCATCTCAGTAGAAAGGCAACCGCCCCGTCACCACTCACAACATCCTTGCAGGAGCTTGACGAGGATGATATTGTGCCACCAACAAGATCCTTTACCTCACCACCTCAGAGCTATCTCGAACACGAGTATTTTATTCCGTACGACCAGCATCAGGTACCGGTGCTCATCCTTCCCTGCGGGCAGGTGGAAGCGCGCCGCGAGGTCCTGGACGTCGGATTCACGCCCAGCGACATCCACGTGGTGGCAACTGTACATGGCACGCAATTCGACCGGGAAGGCAAGCAGACCAACAGTGTCTTCTTTTGGGATGCCAGGACCATGGTTGAGGGGCACATGGTGAAGACGGACCGACTCAAGAACTCAGAGGCCCCGAAAGCGGCTGGCACTGTTGCCTTTTCCAATCAGGACGTCATGTCGTGCCTGTTTCCCCGAGAGATCATTGGCGATGAGGAGTATGGCACTCCTATGAGCTACTCGAAGGCCTACAGGCTGGAGGTCCACGACTTGACAGGCAAGAGGCGTCTTCTGAAGAGCGATGTGGCTATTCGGGCGCCTGTTGCGCTTTCTCGAGACGGCGCTTTAATCGCGGGCACGGCGAGCACTGGAAGTGTGAGTACCTATCTGGATCCACAAGTCTTGATTCGTTTCAAGGGGTAGTTTCGAAGTCAGAAGCACGAGCCAGCGGCCCTGCTGGAATACGCTCTGCAGCTCCTGATTGGGTCAGAAACATGTGGTACTGAGTGAATACTGACTGTTAGCAGGAGGCCAGCGGGCGCATTTCGCTGCTGCGAGTGAATGGACCGACCAGCAAATCCCAGGGCGGCGGTCCGCCGGCGACTACAGCAGTAGACCTGTTCCCGGTGCACCTTGACGAGGTTACGCATCTGCAGTTCATGCCGAACGGGCGAGAGCTTGTGAGTCTGTCCAAGGATGGCACCGGCCGCCTTACCAGTATCAAAAACGGAGCAACGAAAGGAAAGTTCGAGGTGAAAGGCAGACACAATCCCAAGCTACTGCAGATTGCTCCAGATGGCAGGCTTGTCGCTTCGGTGTGGGGATACGACGTAATGCTGTGGTATCCAACCACTGGTCAGTCCACCACATACAGCTTGAACACAGTTAGGAGGAGTGAGGGCTGGCCCTTGTGCATTTCGCCTGACTGCCGCTTCTTGGCTTGTAGGACCGAGTGCGGGTTTGATATCCTGGAGCTGATGACAGGCCGGTTTCTCGGGGAGACCATAGAGGTTCAGAGAGCCTCGTGCATTACTTCGGGTGCCTTCAACAGCAACGGGACCATGATTGCTATAGGGACGTATACTGGCTTTGTTCAATTATTCAAGCTCATGCCAGGTAGCTAGCTCCAGGAAATGGAAGCTGTTGACTGCACAAAATTCCCCGTGGCCCAGCCTAGTACATGCATTCTGACATACGCACTTGGACGCTCCGAGAGTGAATGCGGTACGGACGTTGTCGCCAAAAGGCTTGACCACCTGCTTCATTCTTTTGCCTATGATGTCTTGGCCTAGGTCACAAACCAAGGGTGAGTTGCCAGACAGACATTGCAATCCTGAGACCTGAGCTTTGGAGTATGACAGGTCTGCTCAAGTGTCGCTCGACCAGCTGAATGCCGTGAGAGCCCTAAATTTGTCACTAGAGAGTGATCCCACAAAGCTCAGCGTGCCGCGGTCTGCTACTGGGACCTCTGAAGGAGAACTGGACAGACTAATCGAGACTTAGTTATGATTCCCAGCCAATCTTCGTGACAGCAGATATCAACGAACCTAGGTATAAGCGAGCGGTAAAGACAAGTCATCCACCAAACATACCGAGGCCACAATATACGAGGAAGTTGTGCCTTCTCAGCTTGGGTATAGCCCAGACGCAAAGCTCTACAGAGTATGTTACTGTTATTGCCTAGCTGCAGGCTTCTATTAGCATTACGAAGAGACTTGAGAGTTTCTGCGCTCATTATAGCGTGCTTCAAATGTCAGTTGCCATTCATTCACTGGCGTCTCCATCATGACTTCGCACTCCCATACCCACTCAGCGACACCCGGCACGGATACCCATCTGTAGGATGCGCAGCGCCCGTCTCAACCATAAACACCCTCTGCCCGCCCAGTCCACTCAAATCCATCTTTCTGTCCCCGTCAAGCTCCCCATAGCAATCCCTTACATCAAACTCCCGCACTATACACGCCATCAAAGCCCTCGCCTCCGTCATCACAAGCTGCTGCCCCACACACAACCGCGGGCCATATTCAAAAATCCGCCAGCCACCCTTTGGCGGATACAGCTCGTGCTCGGGGTCCGTGACAAGCCACCGCTCGGGGAGGAACTCGTCCGGTCGCGTCCAGTAGCGCGGATTGCGGCCAATAGCCCAGTGCAGCATCGTGATGGCCACGCCGTCCGTCGGGTACGCATTGCCCTCGACGTCCTTGAGGACAAGATCCGCGCAGCCCTGCCGTATGCCCCCTGCGGGTGGGAACAGTCGAAGCGACTCCTTGATGCAAGCGTTTGTGTACGGCAGCGCGTTCAGCAGCGCCGGGTTCGTGGCAATCATGCCCGGCGTAGCGGCCAGGTCCGCCCCGAAGACAGCATCGTGCTCTGCACGCATAGCAGCAAGGATCGCAGGCCGCGAGCAGACGTTGTGCAAGCAGTATGTGAATGTCGCCGCAGATGAGTCGTAACCCGCGAAGAAGAACATGCGCATGTTCTGCGTCATCACCCGCAAGAAATCCGCATCCAGCTCCGTCCGCCCAGTGTTTCGCCCCTGGGCAAGCCAATTCTCAAGCGCAGTGTCGAGCACCGACGTGAACGCCTCGTCCTTGTCGCTGCCACGCTGCAGCAGCGTGCGGAACCGCGCGTTGATCTGCGCCTCGATGAGCCCGTCTAACACACGGCCGCCATTCCACGTGCGGAACAGCAGGAACGGGTCGATGGGTGCGAGGAGGTTCTCGGACTTGTGTGAGGTGAACTTGAGGCGCAGTTGGCCCTTCATAGCCTCGGCGAGCGGGTGGGCGCGGGTTTGCGTGCCGAGGTGCATGTTGAGGACGTCTTCGCCGATGATGTCTGTGATGAGGTTGAACAAGAGGTGCTCGAGGCGGAACATTTCGCCGGTGGCGGCTTTGGTGCGCATGCGCTGCGCGAAGATATTGATATTGGAGATGATCATAGGAACGGCGGCGGTGATGTTCGCGGCGCTGAAGGCGGTGTTGAAGAGCGTGTGGAGGTGCTTCCAGGGCCGGCCGTTGGTGTCGAACTGGCTGGGACCGCCGGTGATGGGGTGGAACCAGCCTGTGAGCATGGGAGGCTTCTCGGAGCCGGTGATGGGATGGGAAATTGCTTGATGCGCCAGCTGTGGGTCTGTTATCATGAGCATGGTGTCGGTCATCGGCCAGGTATCTAGGTAGAAGGCGCCGTTTGGAAAGGACTCGCCGAGTTTGGCAAGGGCGTAGTTGGCGTGTACGCCTGCTGGTAAGGTATCAAAGGCTTTCTTGGCTTCGAGGAGGTTTCCGAAGAGGAAGCTGTGAGGGACCACGGGCTGTGCATGCGGTCAGCTATATGTGCGTGTAATGATTGTATGGGGAAAACTTACCAGACCTTGTCTCTTCAGCTCGACCACCTGGCCTCGGTGCTTCCTGAGCAACTTCACGAAGTGAAGCACCGAGCCAATGGTGGCAGCCAGGATGGCCGCCGTGACAGCTCTTGTGAAGTAGGCGAGGAAGCCGGCCATATTGTCAATCGGCTTTCACGGTGCCCTCAGCGTCGCGATGCACGCTTGCCGTGCTTAAGTATTCTGGTAGGACCAATGGTCTGCAATGCAGTTGTGCGGCGAAGATTGCGATGAGGTTGGAGGCTGACGCTGACTAACCCGAATCGGCCTCCTGAGCGGCTGAGTGAGATGTGAACTTAAATGAGCTTCAGGCAGATGTCTTCTGTGGGACAAGCGGTAGCCTCCGTGGTAAGTTATGGCATGCTCCTTCATGAGAGCAAGGTATATAGTTGTCGCGAACCTTCGTAGAGACCTCTCATGTTCTTGCCTAGACTGTTACGCAGTGCAATCGAACGCTCCAGCTTCGGGTCTTCATATGGAACATGACGAATAGTCACACATCAGAACAGGCCTGACGCCGATGAAGCATCCATAGACTTCGAGAGGCAGGACCATTTCAATGAAGTTCAAATGTCTGCCTGAGTATGGGAAAAAGTTAGGCTATTTTGCAACTTGTTCAAGCACCAGGCCAGAAACTCAACGCCATGCCAGATGAACACCAGGAATACGGAAGAGAAGAGAAATGCAATGGACTATACAACGCCAGTGGTATCCGCAGCGTGCCAAAGCCAGATATAGAGCACAGCGACCCCCAACTTGCTCGCTTGCCATCAAACAGTATCTGTGATATTCTTCGTCCCCGTCGCCTATGCAAATCCTCGACTCCAGAATCTCAATTCTCCTCCTCCTCCTGAATCGGCGCCGGCGTCCGCCTCTCGTCCCTCCGTTTCGGCCTCCTCTGCCTCGAGCTACTTATGTTACTCGCCGAGTCATCCGGCCTCAACTCATCCTCCTCGCCCATCCAATCGTCCTCACTAACCAAGCTCTCACTCTCATCCGCCCACGCAGGCCGATCCAAGCCCGAAGCAGACCCGCCACTCTGTGGCAACACCTGCACCCCGCCCGCATCCCCAAAACCATAGCCCCGCCGATGCTGCAAGCTCATGCTCAATCCCGCGCCGCGCTGCCGCAGTGCCGTGCGCACCATCTCGGCGCGCTGGTGCAGGCCCTCAAAGGCGTCCTCGAGCGCCTCCATGCCTACATAAATCTCGCGCTCGAGCTCGGCGAGGGCGGCGATCTCGGACTCCTCGTCGTTGGAGACGGGGTGGCGGCTGTTTCCGGGGTAGGTGGAGGACGTGCCGCTTACGAAGGACGCGGGCGTGGGGCCGCGGCTGAAGGGTGTCGTGTTGCGCGAACCGATCCCGAGGGCGGGTGTGTGGCGCGCGATGGGACTCATGGCGCCTGGACGGGACGGCGGGCGAGCGAAGAAGTTGGGCGTGGAGCCGCGCGAGGGCCCGCCCGTGGGCGTGATGGCCTCATCGTCCTCGGCGCCGGTCCAGAGGAAGCCATCGAAGCGGCCGGAGACGAGGATCTCCCACTCGGGTGGGTTGATGAAGCAGATGGTGCTGAGTAGGTCGTGCATTCGGGGGTGCTTGACAAGGTAGCAGATAGCCTCGGCGTCGCGCGGTGCTTGTTGGAGGCGGTACAGCCGTTGCAATGCTAGGCCCGATTTGATAACGAAGTCTGTCCGTGGCCTGCGCATGGGCGTTGGGGCGCGGACGGCAGGTTGGAGATCTTTGGAGCCGTTGAGAAGGGCATTGAAGTATGGTCGGTGCTCCTGGTCCAGGCTGGTGAGTACGGCGAAGGTGAGCGTCTCATCGTCGACTTCTTGTGGAGGTGGTGCCGGGGCCTCTGCACAGTTTGTCAACCACCTGTCCACTGCCGTCTTGACCTTCTTCGACTGCCGAAGGTAGTGCTCCCGGAACTCCTCTGCAATATCGGGGTCCATCTTTACAGGTGAGGCTGGTCGCGGGACTTCGCCAGTCTCTTGGTGAGACTTGACTCCTAAGGTGCCCATGTCAAAGGGCGGCCATGATGGAATCTCCACCCGGCCACTAACCCGCTCCAATACCTCTCCCCAGCCAAGTCCATGAGGTTCCTCTGTTGAACGCTCACACATGATGCAACTGCATCCTTCCTCTGGTAGGTCCCTGTTGAACACATTTTCTAAGCGATCCAGTAATCTTCTGGCAACTGTACGATGACCTGTGGCAACTGCTATTGAGCCAGAACTGCTCAGAACCGTTGAATATTGGTCTAGTAAGTTGTAAAAAGGCGCGAACAGGGTCTCTGCCCCACGCAGCGGCGGATTCGTTGGCCGTGTCCCATTCAACCTCGGCAAGACGGCCAAGAAGTTCTTGGGCACGACACTTGGAAGTCCGCCGTTCTGCATCAGATAGTCAACCCTTGGAGCTTCCTGGATATTCAAAGGCGGAGGTGGAGGAGGGGGCGGTGGTGGTCGTGCGGATGTTGCTGTGCTAAAGTCGGTTGCCGGAGTGTGTATGGGCTGAGGTGGTTCAAAGCGGATGTGGTGCGGTATGCCGTGCTTCTCATCGTGCAACATGGGGGGCGGAGGGAACTGAGGGGTCGTATTCGTAGGCGTCTTCGGGGAGGACGAGTCCTGGACGGAGTCCGGGGAGTCGTCGACAGTACTGATGGACTCTGGTGGCCGGAGTGTCTGTCCCGAAGCCGATCGCTTGGAATTTGTCTTTCTGGCTGCTCGTGGTATCCGCTCACTTGCGACGGTGCTCTCATCTCCCGGTGTGCCATGTGGTGGTCTCAATGCTGGTGATTGAACGAAAGTTGCCTGGCTGGAAGTCTTGGATTTGGAGGATAGTTTTGATGATCGTTCGTCGCTCCTAGAAGTCGGCCGGGAACTCGTGGACATGCGCGACCGTGGCCGCTCCTCCTTCTCCCCTCGTAGAGCACTTGTTGCCGTTTTCTTCTTGTCCTCCAAATTCGTCTCGGGCGGACTAGGCGGGCGGGCGCTTTTGCGCGACGCTGTCCTCCTCGCCGGTTCAAAGTCAGCCGACTTTGACCGCTTCAGTTCCTCCACGCCAATGTCGGTAGCCTCAGGAGTCGGCGGGTCGGTGCTCGTTCGCGGAGCTGCCGCCGACATGGTCGACACATCATCCTTGCTGGCGGAGTTGACGGCCTCCCTGCTGTGCGCCTTGCTGAAACTGGGATAGGGAATGTTAACGCGCTCACGGCTCCGCATCAGTTCCGGAACGAGGTCGGTCATGGATTCGGACTCGTCCAAGCGGCTTTTGGAGCCGGAGGCGTCTCTGTTCCTGTGGCGGCGGACGGAGCTGGACTGGGAGACGTAGGAGCCGGTGCTGATGACTGGATTGGAGGAGCGGTGCTTGCGGTGCTTTCGATGTTCGCGGTCGGGGTCTTTTTCGGACCTGTCCTTCTTGACTCTGCGCTTCTCTCTGGCGGGCGGTGCCTCTTGGACGTCAACATCGGGGTCCCTATCGTTGGAAGGCATGGTGTCGTGCGGCGGTGCGCATCTGGGTCAGTTGGGTGTGATGGGCTGTTGTACGCGCTTATGGGGCCACCGGGCCGCAGCAGTTTCCGAGGGTGATTTAGGCGCCGAGTGTTGTGTGCCCGATTGCTGCTAAGGTTCGGCGTTGCGTGGTGCGATGTTACTGAGGAAGTGCCAGCGCTGGCACGCCGAAAGCTTGTAGGCGACGTCGAGTCGGTGAGGTGAGGTAAGGAGCTGGCTGAAGGTTCTAGGCTCAGATTTGTGAGGGTTTGACGTAGTGCTTGAGTGCTTGTGCGGTCAGCGGCACGGCAAGGCAAGGCAAGGCACGGGTACCCAACCTTCCTGACTTCGACCTTGGCAGAAAGAACACGAAGTATCGGCAGTCACTCGACGTTCCACGACGTTCTGTAACTAAGAAACCCAGATGTTTCCCTCGTGGCCCGATCAGACGGAACGGTATTGATTGGATGGTGAACAAGTGAGGTGCATTCGAGAAGCGAAAGGACAAGATGGTGCGCATGCTGGCTGAGCCAGTATTCACACCCTTGCCCACACTCCTTCTGGAGTCTCTCCACTTCACCTGCTACATCAACCGTCAAATCTCACCAGGGCGTGGACGACGAGGAGTGGCGTGTTGCAGTGACAGAGGACCAGCCCGCAGCAAGTCGTGACAGCTGAGGCGGGCGCAACATGTGGCAGTTGGACTGTCGTACAGGTTGCTTCTTGTCCAGTCGGCATCAAGCATCACATCCATATCGTCTGATTCACATGCCCTACCAGTGCGGGGACAGCCCTGGGAGGCTTTTAGTTATTTGACTTCTCCTTCACCACATTCTTAGACCTTTCATCCTTTCCCCTGCAGAGCAAACAGTCGGTCTGCAAGCGCCAACCGCGTCCAATATCTTTCATGCGGCCTATGTTTCGTACATGCGCTCCGACTACGATCTGTACTACGCTGTAGGATCACCACTATCATGGAGCTATTGACTCCGTTGCACGGTAGCGGCCCGTTGATCAACATAGCTCGCTCGGCAACTAGTACACTAGCCCAAGTCCTAAAATAGATATCGAACAACCAGCCCGCCAGTCTGGAATTTCCCCTCCTTTCAACGTCCTTTCCTCGGCCTCACAAAGACGACGTGTCCAGTGGGTAGTCGAGCATCTGCATTGCTACCAACTATCACCTGCACCGGTATTGGGTACCAGTGCTTCAGTCTACCGAGTCGTTGGGCATGCTGTCTCGGTTACGCTGCCCTGAGCCCTCCGCCCAGTCACGTCCTCTCTCGTTGTCCTGTAAGCGCCCAAGCACCAGGCGCACTGCGGCTCGCATATCGTGGGGCCCAATTATGAGCCAGTGTTGTGTGCTCTGGAATACGCCTGTGCATGTTCATGATGGGAAACCGTCACATCTATGGTATTGTCTTTCCTATCTTGGTTGTTTGCCTGCTCACTCCGACTCCGATCTGCTTCCCGATCCAGGCTTCTTGTGGCTACATAGTGGTCACTTGGGAGCTTGTGGGATGACTATGCTGCATTCGAGAGGCTATTTCGGTCACTGTGCTCATGTAATTACGAAGCATGCTGTCTAACACGTCGTCGCCTGCAAAAGATCAAACTAGCTTCAATGAGCACGGCATTGGGCGAAGGCAAATTCCCGGCAACACAAAAGTGCACTTCAAACTTCTGCATATAGGTAAAAACAAATTATTTTGCGATGCGAATCAGCTGTGGCGTTGTCCTTGGATATGTTGCAAACGCCTGTCATGTTGCCACATCATCTGCTACGAATCTACGCTCATTTTATCCCTAGGTACTTCTTCGAGCCGTGCTTCACGAGCATGACAATCGGCTCGAGCGCCGGCAACTTGTTGATCAGCTCGATCTTGCTCCTGAAACCATGGATCCACGGCGACAGGGGATTTGTGGAAAAGACGGGTTGGAGAGCCCAAAGCTGCAGGTAAATGCGACGCGGTTCATCTTGAAAAGTATGGCCTGCTGCAGATACGCTACCAGTGCACGACCAAGTCCGCATACTATATATCCATAGCTCCACGAGGCGTTGTCATGTTGATGTGTGCGGCGCGCCAGCTTCCAACTCAATTGGGGTTCCTGTGCGAATACCTCCAGCAATGCAGCGTTGCGTTCCTCGTTGTTAATATCTCAGGCGAGCGGGACGGCGCCAAGTACTTGCTCGGCCAGAAGGTCGTGGACCTCACCAGTTTCCTCCGAAGGCAGCTCGATAATCCTTTGCAGAATGCCAATCAATTCCCGACCATCGAGTTCGATATGGGCGGACAGCGACAAAGCTCGGCGTTTGGCGAGCATGCGTAACACATGCTCCTGCTGCTCCTCTTGGCAACAGAACGCGATACTGGACCGCGGACAAGGCGACGGACCTCTTGCTCATCAGCATAGTCACGCACCGCAGGTGGCTGTGAAGTGTCGAGAGCCGGGTCGAACCACGTCCATACGGCGAATTGCGAGCGCATCAATTTTGCTGCCGCAGATGCCGCGTACGCGGACTTGGGATTGAACAGCATGTCCCTCGCCTCGCGACAGATCTGGAAAAACCTTCAAGCAGCAACGAAACATCGGATCGTCCACGACCATGACGTGCTGATGAGGCTCGTGAGACCATCGGCGGTATGGTCTGGTGCAGGACCGTATCTCAAACTTGGTTCGGAGCCTGGATCCAGCCGCGAGCTTCCAGATCATGGTCCTAGCTTCGAGGGGAACGTACTGGAACTGCTTCCCGAGCGGCAATGTGATGTCACTGCTCCAGTGAGACTCAACTGGCTTAATCTTGAGGTTGGGGAGGATTCGCGCCTGTTGTCGCTTTCGATACCGTGAAAGTGGTTCCGCAATGCCTTGTTCTGAGCTTTGAGTTGTGCGTTTTCGGCGCTGAGGTATTCGATTGAGCGCAAGGCGTCACTTTTCGCGACTTGGGATGAGTCCGTGGGTGCTGTTCGACGTTTGGAAACTGCCACGCTGTTGATGTAGTGACTCCACGGCGGCTCAAGGAAACGGTAGGCTGTTGACTAGTAGGGCAAAGTCAAGACTTGTGGACGATGATGAGTTGGAGTGGACGACTTTCAAGGTCGTTAAGGCTTGCAACCTGAAATTTGTGCAGGGACATCGATCGACCCTTTCAATCGTCTTTTGCACAGTGTCTGCCCAATTATCTATCACCGCCAGCTGCTTCCAAGCCCATTCCTAGATACTATTATTCTCAACCTCTGCTTCGAAGTCTGACCTAGATGGAATATGTACAAGATAAGTAATCATGCTTAGCCTCAATTGCCGCGTGCATGTTGACATTAGATGAGTACCATACGCCAAAAGAATAGCTGAGCATACCTACGGGAACTTCCATGCGAGCTGCCCTGGATCGTCACATCATCTGAAAGTCGAGTTATTTGACTGTCTTTCAACAAGCTGTAGCCCAACTTCCATCACTGGCACAGACGCAGGAGCCGCCTGAGTTGAGTAGGAAGGAATGATGGAGTGCACAAGTGGTTCTTGTACCCGTCACTGTTGTAGCCTTCCAAACCACAAGCGTGAGCTGGGAGAGTGCTCTTGCTCGCCTCATCATCGTAGGACGTGTCAGGCCAACGCACTCCGATCAATACTCTCCTCTTCTTAGACATTGCATTCAACGCCGTACGTCGCTAGCAAATATGCCCAAGGTGGACCCCGAGGTACACGATGCCGCCTGTGTCCTCATGTCCATGAAGACTGGCAACGGTCGATGGGTTTCCGGCTTGAACAGCGAGAACCGATCCAAGCAATACCCGCAAGGTTCACACAACGCAGCCACTGGCGTACCCGCGGTGCCTGGTCAAGAGGACTTGGTTGCCAGAGGGAAAGAGGTATACCGTGAACCCCAATGGTCGTCAGAAACCGGCAACCTAGTGATGGCCAGTCAAGAGCGACAAACTTCAACACGCGAGAATAGGCATTGCTCCCTTCAGCAGCCCCAACTTGCCGTTCAAGAAGAGACTGGCTTGTCTGCCGTTGCCAAACAAGACGGCTGGATCGCCAGCCTGCAAGACAGGCGTTGCTCTGCACAACAAATCCAAGACCAAAGCGATGGAGGCAGCGACGTGCCTCTGGTGACCGCTCGAGACTACTGGAGCACAGTGCTGCAACACAGGCGCCGCCCAAGCCGACAGCCGCAAGCTGTAGTGAACGAAGCCGTACACACCGGCGATACCACTGAGGAAGCGGAAGTTTCAGAAGATGACGATGTTTCCGACAAGGAGAATGATCCGGCACAGCCGAAGTTGACAGCCAGCAAAGGCGAGAGCTCACGGAACATCCTCAGTCCGCGTCAGCAATTCACTAGCCAAGCTAAAAGACATCGACAGGGACTTGCAAAGCCGCCTCAAGTCGTTCCCAGTGCCGCAGTAGAAACACCTGGTGGTTATCAGCACACAGACAACTGGCCCGAGCGAACAAGACTTGGAGGAGCAGTCTTGGTGCCTCAACGCGAATCAGGAATACCAAGCCCACGACGTTCATCCTGTAGGCGCAGACTGCATCATCACACTGGAAGCGATGTTGGAGGAACTGAACAAAGACTTGGAAGGCCATTCTCGGTGCTTCACCGGGAAACAAAGATGCCCAGCCCACGACGTTCGGCTCGTAGGCGCAGACCGCGCAAGTTTGGCGACGGCGAGGTCAGCTTCTGAAACTCGTCGGGATTAGCTGAGGAGGAGTGAAGACACTCGTGCGCCAGACACGAACATGATTTATCACGTCTTACACACATAAGGCTGGCTTGCAGCTGAGTATACGCAACACTGCATTGTTGGCTAGTGAGCCTTGCAGAATAGACCTTCTTTAGATATAGTAGATTGGACGAGGATCGTGAGCCACATTGCATATTGCCCCGAGCCCTGTAATTCTGTTGGTGCACTCAAGAACGAGTAAGACGTAGTGTGTCCACGTATGAGAGAAGCTTTAGTAGACGTTGTCTGCATGGTGGTTCTGACTGTCCCTGGCTTAGTGAAGCAACTCTTGAGCCACATACCGCTCCCTCCTTGAGAGCCACACTCGCAGCTCCCTGGCTAGTGAAACTTGATTAATGCAGATAGCCCGCACCTCGACATGGAGGCAGAATTGTCACGGGCACACACTACATATTCGATTTCTCGAAGAGCACTTTGCTGCAAGAGACAGGTCCGAGGTCTATCATCACACTAGCAAGTTGGCATCTCCTTCCGTTGCAGAGACCTGCTCGTGCACATTTCCAGAAGCTTTTGTTCCTCCCCTTCCTGGAAAAGTAGGCTCTTCAGCCCTAAAGCCATGATCAGATCACTTGATCCTTCTGGACCGTTTCCTGCCACACCCGCCATAAGACCTCTCTCCAAGTCGGGCTCGCCGGAATAAGAGAAGGATGATCCGGCAGCCGCAACTAACCATTTGCGCAGCCCACTGATGACAGTCTCCAACACAGGCTGGTGAGAGATTGTGTGGTCTGTGCAGTGACGAAGCAGGTACTTATCAATTTGGTGGAGGGTGTTGCGGAAAGCAAGTGTGGGTACTTGTACGTCGCCACATCAGCGGCGCGAATTCTGCAGCCTCGGGAGCCTCACTGGATACCGAGACTGCTGGCATGGAGGTTCGGAAAACAGTTCGAAATGAGTTCACCGCACAAGTAAGAGAAGAAAGGAAGCATGGTCGTGCCATCCGCCAGGCAACGAGGCTCTATGCCGACGCACTGGAATTTAGTAATTTTCTCAGCCTTGCGTAGCGGCCCGCTTGGCCTCAACGAATGGCCTCACATCCTGCTGCAAAGTGGAAGGTATGACATGGCGTCGTCTGACGGCCGACGGGGTGGGGTGGCTACGCGCGCACTCTACGTCTAGCCCTGGGCCCAATTTTATTTCCGTGTGGGTATTTGCCCCTCGTCATGCAGCTTTGTGTCTCAAATCCTGTCGAGTTTTTGAAATTTTCGGTCGACCAGTAGCCAAGAAAAGGCAGGCGGGTGGCGTGGCGGACTTTTTTGTTCTTGCCCCGCCAACGGGCCACAGCAGCAAGCCAGTCAATTCAACCCCGCGTTTGGGCTGTCTTTTGCACAAGGCCGTAGGGTCCTCTTCCACTGAGTGGATCTATAGGACTCTGGCTTGTTCGCCGAGCATGTCAACAGACGACAATGAAATCATGGGCATGTTCTGCCCATTGACTCATGCGGCCAGCGGTCAACACGGCCGCCAGTGGAGGGGTCGATCGAGGGCTGATGGGAGGGATCGCTGCTTGCATATGGAGGGGTTGCGGCCCAAGCAACGAACTTTTCTGAGGGGCGAAGGCGGCTGGGGAAGTACGTTGTGGATGTACTGCACTAACAGCAGGGCAAAGCGTTTCAGCATGTGGGAGAAACGTCGCGGTCAAAGGACTTACTACAGATAATAGCAGAGCTTGTTGAAGAAAGTATCCTTGAATATCTGCCATATCGAGAATTGTAAATCAGCAATTCCTGTAGTCTTATTCAATATCTACTCGAGTGAGGCAGTCGCACAAACACTCGCTTCGGCACTCAGGCAGCAGCAACTTGAGCCTACGGCTCCACCATTGTGACATAACTGCGGTCTCCACTACGTTGAAGCAGACATTCCCATGGTGAATGATGCAGTAATCGATGGCTACACCTGTCATTGCGATTCTGGAGCGAATAAAGTCACGCTGCATCAGCTTGGTCACGCCGGGTGATGTGGTAAGGAGTCACCTCATATGGCCCGTGCCCGCTCCCAGGCGCTAAGAGTTTGCAGCCCCACTTTGCAGCTGGCGCTTTACAAAACCAGGCAGCCTGCGCCCTCGTTTTCCAATTTTCTTCCTCCGACCCTCGTCTTGCATACCGTGATACATTGCGATCCATTCTGCAAAATGTAAGCATTCTCTTCCTCAACCCATCCTCAAGCACTCGATCGATCAATCATTCGAGCTTCATCTAATCTGCTCCTTCCACAGTTTCCCGTTCCGAAACTTGACAACTTTCAAACACCCTTCTTCTCTACACATCCGCCACAATGGGTAAGTTACACCAGCTCATACCCATCGACGCAATGGCAAACACCATCGCGATTCGATGCTGCCTTGGTGGGCACACACAGCAGACACTCAATATTGACAACATCCACAGGTAAGGACGACAAGCTCCACATCAACGTGGTCGTCATCGGCCACGTCGACTCCGGAAAGTCGACCACCACCGGTCACTTGATCTACAAGTGCGGAGGTATCGACAAGCGTACCATCGAGAAGTTCGAGAAGGAGGGTAAGTCACAATCTCCAAAGCATCACAGTCCTCTACACCACCGCCTCTACATCATCAAACGTCACAAGCCAGCCGTTGTAATTGCAAAATTGCGGCCGTTTGCTTTGGCGGGCGGGGGGGGGGCGCTTTTTTTGCTCACTGCACATTTTTCGTTTGGTGGTGCGGGGTTCGCCCACCTCTTATCGAGATTGGGCCAACGTGACCCACCACCAAACCACCTCAGCACTTATGCACGCATCACTGCTGTCGACTACCTCTCCCTTACCGCTCAACCGGCATCCATCATCATGCTAACTCAATTGTTCCTACAGCTGCTGAGCTCGGAAAGGGTTCTTTCAAGTACGCCTGGGTTTTGGACAAGCTAAAGGCCGAGCGTGAGCGTGGAATCACCATCGACATTGCTCTGTGGAAGTTCGAGACTCCTCGCTACTATGTCACCGTCATTGGTAAGTTCTACTGTTTTCTCCACCTTGCGGTGACGTCGCTCTGGTCCGGCAGTCTTGCTGTTGGTCATGAATAACTCGTCTGCTGGTATCAATCTGTCTTCAGTTGCTAACAGCTTCCTCACAGATGCTCCCGGTCACCGTGATTTCATCAAGAACATGATCACTGGTACTTCCCAGGCCGACTGCGCCGTTCTCATCATTGCCTCCGGCACTGGTGAGTTCGAGGCTGGTATCTCCAAGGATGGCCAGACCCGCGAGCACGCCCTGCTCGCCTACACCCTTGGTGTCAAGCAGCTCATTGTTGCCATGAACAAGATGGACACTGCCGAGTGGAAGCAGGCCCGTTTCGAGGAGATCCAGAAGGAGACCTCCGCCTTCATCAAGAAGGTCGGCTACAACCCCAAGACTGTCGCCTTCGTCCCCATCTCCGGCTTCAACGGTGACAACATGATCGAGGGTGAGACTCTCGACCCCCGCGCAAAGGCCTGGTACAAGGGCTGGAAGAAGCTGGGCTCCGACGGCAAGGAGATCTCCGGAAAGACCCTGCTCGACGCCATTGACGCCATCGAGCCCCCCAAGCGTCCTACCGACAAGCCCCTCCGTCTGCCCCTCCAGGACGTGTACAAGATTGGCGGTATTGGCACTGTGCCTGTCGGCCGTATCGAGACTGGTATCCTTAAGCCCGGTATGGTCGTTACCTTCGCTCCCGCCAACGTGACCACTGAGGTCAAGTCCGTCGAGATGCACCACGAGCAGCTCACCGAGGGTGTCCCCGGTGACAACGTCGGCTTCAACGTCAAGAACGTCTCCGTCAAGGAGATTCGTCGTGGCAACGTTGCCGGTGACTCCAAGAACGACCCCCCTGTCGGCGCCGCTTCCTTCAACGCCCAGGTCATCGTTCTCAACCACCCCGGCCAGGTCGGTGCTGGATACGCCCCAGTTCTCGACTGCCACACCGCCCACATTGCCTGCAAGTTCTCTGAGCTCCTCGAGAAGATTGACCGCCGTACCGGAAAGTCTGTTGAGGCCAGCCCCAAGTTCATCAAGTCTGGTGACGCCGCCATCGTTAAGATGGTTCCCTCCAAGCCCATGTGTGTTGAGGCTTTCACCGACTACCCTCCTCTCGGTCGTTTCGCCGTCCGTGACATGCGTCAAACCGTCGCTGTCGGTGTCATCAAGTCTGTTGACAAGACCCAGGCCGCTGCCGGCAAGGTATGTTCCAATCCTCTCTCTCTCTACCTTTACGAGCATCAATCACTAACCACCTTCACAGGTCACCAAGTCCGCCGCCAAGGCTGCCAAGAAGTAAACTCCCCCCTTCTTGCCATGACACTCTCTCGACGAGCTCGCTCGTCACCTCACACCTCCTACACCCTCACGATAGGTCTCAAGGATCTTGGTCGTTTGCCTTAGCTTCATGAAGTCTGAGCTTGCTGTTTGGGAAAATATGGACGGAGGAAATGGTTGGGGATTTCTGCGGCTGCAACAAAACAGATAGAGATCTACTCTTAGACGTGAGAAGCTTGCAGTAATCAAGGAATCGGTTCGCGAAATGATGTTTAAGTTATATGTATGTCCGTGATTGTAGTGTGATGTTTCTGCTGTGTGACATGTCTGCGTTGTACTCTTGTTATTCTTGCGACATCCAAACTGCTCATAGTTTTGGAGCTCTAAATAACCTCTATTCCGCGCTCTGTCGCATCTTGACCGCCGCTGGATGCTTGCTTTGGTCCATTCAATGTCTACTGTGTAACTATCACGCTGTGGTTCCTGGGGAAGTAATGCTGAACTCACGCAGGTAGAGTGTTTCTAATCTGAGCGTTGCACCGGCATATCGCCTCAGACTGACCGCAGATCGAATGCTCCCTGGTGCTTCATGTTGGTTAAAGCCTTCATCATCACGAGCACGACGACAGCAAGCAGTTGCCTACCAACGTGGGCCATACATGGGAGTCTGAAGTCCTCAGCAGATCAGCGAGCGAAGCAAGGCAAAGCGCCGAAAATAGACAGGAATGTCGCCAACGTCGTGGCCTTGGGTTATTTCCAACACATCTACACTTTGTACCTCGACACAGACAGTAGATAGATACATATACCCACATACTCTCGCTTCTTCCCAGCCACTTCTACTACCAACACTCTATTCTATCAATGCTTGTCTCCCAACCACCTTACAACGCTCTCATCTACCTCCGCCTCCTCCTCATCGCCACCAAGCGGCGTATCCTTCTTGTTCGCCCGCCCCGTCGCGAGCCTATACACACTCTGCAACCATGCACCAGCGTTGAACGCAGCTTGCGGCCTGCGTGGCTTGTTGTCTGCCGCGGGATACGCATCCAACGCCAGCTCGGCACGGCGCCCGCCGCCTGCGCCCGCCTCGATGGAGGTATAGCCAAGACGCCACCCGTCAAAGGTCGTCTCAACGCCGCGGTGAACCTCGAGGCCTGCAAAGAGGTATGAGGTCGAGCGGAGGTCGTTGGCGGGGAGGGCGTAGGGGTTGTGCGGGGACGCAGCTGAGGAATTGTGTTGAGATTTTGATTTTGTGGCCTTTTTGGACTTGCTCTTGGACTTGGCGGTGGCGGGTGCGTCTCCATCAGCGGCCGCGGTCGCGGCGTCTTTGAGCGCGGCAAGGACAGATTTGCGCAGAAAGGGCGATTGCAGGTCTGTTTCGGGTGCGTAGAAGAGCCACTCCGGCAGCTCAATGGCGTCGAGCACGGGCGGAGTGACGAAGCGAACGTGCGAGGGATCGAGGAGCGCGTCTTTCAGGAATTGCAGGAGCGGCTGCATGCCGGGCGTGTGGTCGATGACGGTGCCGGGCAGCTCGGCGACGAGGCGCTGCGTGGTGCGGACGTCAACGGGCTCGCCAGGGAGGCAGATGTCGGCGACGTGAGTGTGCGCGATGGCGCGGAGGGAGTCGATGGAGAGGATGTCTTCGTCCGAGGCTTTGAGGCGTAGCTCGAGGATGGGCGGCCCCCGGCCAGAGGTGGGGGGCGCGGTGAGGGTGGGCGTGAAGCGCATGGTGACGAGAGAGGTCATGCTGGATGGGTTCTTGTAGGGCACCCAGCCGGGAAGGTGCATCTCGGTGATGGGCGGGATGAGGGGGGCGAGGGCGCGGGGAGTAGTGGCGAGAGCGTCGGTGATGCTTTGGTCGTTTTCTTTGGCCGAGTCGAGTAGGTTATCCCGGTTGACGTGCAGCACATGGCCGAAGACGGCGGTGGTGTGGATGCGGAAGGGCAGCCAGCCGGAGGAGGTGGGTTTCGTCAGCTGATTGATCTCCTCCAACAGCTCGTCTTCGGTATACTGTCGCGGACGTGGGAAGGACAAGGGTACACCGGCCAAGTGCGCGTAGCGTGCGGCCGTTGCAGCCGCTGTCTTTGTTCTGATGACAGACTTGCGCTCGATATAGTCGTCGGCTGACGGCTCGATTTTAAACTTGAGTAGAGACTCGCTCAAGGACCAGTTCTTCGGAAGTTGTGCCTGTTGCGACTTGGCCATCACGGGCAGACAGAGACGAGCCCAAGCTGTGCGCCTGTTGCCCCAGGGAAGCTTCTCCTTCTGACCAACTTCTTCGATGAGCCGGAAGTAAGGTACGATCAGCCTATGCGACTTCGAGGGGTCAGGGTAGATTTCGAGGGCCGTGTCCGTGTTGAAAGGAGGGCGGGCTGCGAGGAGCAGGCGGAGGACGACATCGCCGAGGTCTTCGAGTTTGGAATCGTGACGGTTTTGAACATCAATCCAGGTGACGAGCAGCTGTGATCCGGGCTGTTAGCGTAACACACCATCGGAATGTTGATCAAGAAGTTCTTACCTGATCTCGGGGCTTGTCAAGTTCCACAAGAGCATTCGTGAGCCGGCCTAGCTCCTCAAGCACACCCGAAGTCAAGCGTGCTTTGGTTGCACTGAGGCTGACACTCTTGGTCTTGATCTTTTGGAGCACCTCATGCATAGCCTGTAAGCAGGCTTCGGCAACGGCTTTGGGCCCTACAATGCGGAGTGCTTTGCGAGCCATGATGACCTCGATCGACTTGCCTCCTAGCTGCGTAAGATGGGTTCGCGAGATGTTTGAGAGGAAGCGCTGGCCGCCCACTGCGACATCCGTGTCAGCGAAACGAAACAGTATCACAAAGCTTCTATATGCTGGATTGTAGAGCACTTACAAGTGAGGAGCCGGAACTCTTGGTCACGAACTTCCACATCCAACACTCCTTGCCCGTCCAGCAGCTCCCGGACCGACATGCCCCAACATTCACGCATCAGCTGCATCACCAACCGGTGCTTCGGCGGCATGCTCTTGAGGATGTAACCCTTCAACAGATTATCCACATCCTCCACCGCGCCGTGTACTTCTGGTGTCCAGAGACTCTGCGAAAGAATCCAAGGCCGCGACCTGGTCTCCTCCGGCGTGACTCCCAGGAAAGGACGCTCATCACCTTCTGCCTTACGTGCACGGTCTTTCTCAACATAGCTCTCGAGATGAATAGCTGTGAAGCCCTTCAGCAATATGTCGTAAACCTTCTTGAATTCACGCGCCGGCAAGATCCGGTGTGTTGGTCGTAGCTCGTCGATGTTATCGAGTATGACGTCCATGCTCACGCCATCTTCCTGATCGACGTTGTCTTCAACCTTCAAGATGGGGTCTGTTGGCCTCTTATCCGTTGCTAACTCGCGCTTCTTCCACTCGCCAGCTTCTCTGAGGACGATTATCGGGACATCCTTTCCTAGTGTCTCGATCGGTATGTCGGCAGTATCCTCCATCAGCTTCATGGTGCCCTTGCGATAGAATCTCGTTTCAGTTTTCGGTGGCTTTTCCGGTGCCTCTACTATGTCCGGTGAGGGCCAGTCTGCGAAAGGGTCTTGGGGCTCCTGTGATGGTACATTGGTTTTGAGGATAGACCTGAAGCTCGGATTTTCTTGGTTAGAACCATTGGAATCTGTCCTCTCCCACCCGCCGAACAGGATGTCTGTCGGTACAGCCTTTGGCTTCTCAGGCCGTGAGTCGTTCCTCGCAGAACGGTGTTCGTCCCTCCAGGATTCGTTCCTCACAGGCCGGCGTTCGTTCCGCTCGGGCCATGCATCGTCCCTCGCAGGCCGATGCTCATCCCTCCAAGATTCATTCCTCACAGACCGGAGATGGTTCCTTTCGGGCCATGCCTCGTCCCTCGCAGGGCGTGAGTCTTTCCTATCGAATTTGAACCCGGAAGGTTCTCTCCTCTGCTCGCGCGACCTGAAGTTGCTAGATCTCCCCAGATTGTCTTCATCGATCGGCTGCTCCGTAGGTTCAGATGGAACCCGGGCCTTCTTGACTCGTTTGTGACTCCAAAACTGCTCTCGAAGCTCGGCAGCACTTTGCGTATTCCAGCTGTACTGCTCCAGAACCGGCGCCTCGGCGTATGTCGAAGAACCAAAGTCGATCTCCCTAGGATTTTCCACTACTGGAGCAAGGTTTGGGTTGCCTCCATCATTGCTCAAGTCTGTGTCTTGGTGGAAGACATCCTCGAAGCTCACCTCCGGCTGCGTGAAGGCGCTCTCACGAAGACTCGGGTCGGTGAACGTGCGCACGAAAGGCCTTTCCTCCTCCGGCTCGCCATTGCTGGGGCTTTTCTTGGATGTGCTCCTGGCAGGCTTTTCCTCTTTCTTCACCACCTTCCTCGTCCTGCTCTGCACCTGATATGGCTTCCCTCTTTTCTTAGGCTTGCTCGTGTCGAAGGAATCTTTGTGACGTTGCTCGTTGAGCATGCGCTCGAAGAAGTCGCCATCGGACGCTCCCGCCTCAGACGAGCCCGAGGAAGCATGCCGTTTTTGTCGCCGGATCCGACTCTGCGCAGCGGTGGCGCTGTTGCTGGCGGCGGCGAGGACGGGGGCCCACCGGGTGACAGCGCGCACTTGACATCCGAGACAGATGGAGCCGACGCCTGCTACCGAGGAGGAGAACATCGGATAGCAACTTGAGGCAGAGGGGTCGGACGATGCTCCTCTGCGGGCGGGAGGCAGAAGTTGGTCGCAGACCTTGAAGTCTATGCGTATGGCTCTCCAGGCCCCCAGTCAAAATTTCATGCGGCAGGGTCCGCCCAGCTTCGGAGCCGACCCGCTCAAAAAGAACGCGTACAGGGGAGATCAGGCGCGTCTTGTGAACCTCTTGCATTGGATGGACAGGGAATATCAATTCTCATACTGAACATTGCCATTCAATTTCGATACCACGAGTAACTTGGAGCAGCAACATCCTCCACAGACACACAACATGCCGCCTGCATCCAGGAGATCGCGTCATGTGAGCTGCCTCACACCCATCATCCTACCTGAGCTAAACAAGCTGCCACACACAGGTCATCGACGACGACGATGAAGAGGAGCACAGACCCAAACAACGTCAAAGACGTGCCGAAACCGATAGCGAAGATGAGGAGAACGACGTTGAGGAAGCAGAAGACCCCCAAGAAGCACCGGCCGAGTCCGCCAACGCCCAGCTGATTAAGAAGCTCGTACGGTACGCCATGGCGTGCGACTTCTCGCGGACACCCATCCGAAGAGACGGCATTAAAGAGAAAGTCCTGGGTGACCAAGGTCGAGCCTTTAGGAGGGTGTTCGACGGCGCACAAAAGACGCTCCGTGCTATTTTTGGCTTGGAGATGGTCGAGCTACCCATCAAAGACAAGCTGACCAAGGAGGAGAAGCGTAAAGGTGAGTGCATACGCAGCAGCACACTATCTTCTGCCCTCAGATGCCGTATCAGTCCTGTCTCTATACACAAACTAATCCCAACGCCCATCAACAGCCGCAAAATCCCAAAACAAAGTCGTCGCCTCCGGTGCCTACGTCCTCGTGTCCATCCTCCCCGAGGCCTTCAAAAATGCTAAGATCATCGCGCCATCCCGCCTCATCTCCGCCGACGAGGAGGCCGCCTATGTTGGCTTCTACACACTGGTGATCTCGCTGATCAGAATCAATGGCGGCGAGCTGCCCGACGCCCAGCTCAGGCGCTACTTGACACGCCTTAACGCCGAGGTCAACACGTTCAACGACACCAAGACGGAGGAGACGCTCATGAAGATGCAGAGGCAAGGGTACCTGATCAAGAACGTTGACAAGGACGCGAGGCAGGCCGGTGATGCCGAGGCGTCTACCACCTGGCATGTAGGCCCGCGGGGGAAGGTCGAGGTGACGAATGAGGCGATTGGCGGCTTTGTGAGGTCGGTCTGGGACACGAAGGACCCGACTGGGGAGGCGGATTTGGAGAAGAAGTTGGAGGCTAGCCTGCATATCAAGGCACGAGAGCCGGCGCAGGGTGGACAAAAAGCCGACGTGGATGAATCGAGAGTGGAACAAGCTGAGGAGGAAAATGATGCTGCGGGCCCTAGCAGTCCTAGGCGAAGAGGCCGGCGTAGGCAGGCTGCAAATGAGGACGATGATGAGTAGATGAAGCACGCATAAACGGAATGGTTGGAGTGCCGGAATTAGCGTTAGGATTCGCGGTTAGTTGCTGTGCGAAGTGTCGTTGACACGGTTCTGCTATGCTGTATGCTTCAGGCCGGACGCCGACTGGCTGAGTGGCTTTCATGCCGAACATGAACAATTGGATACCCTAGCACAGCCTGCTTCTCTATCGTTACCCCAATGCCAGAGCCTCTAAGCAGGTGCGCGACGAGAGTGCGTGACCTGCCTTCACATTATCTGGCAGCAGCTTTTCGCGGGGCCGGCAAGATCCCTCGCTACCCACAGCTTGCCAGCATCCTCGCTCGCCCAGCTCATCCTGTCGAGAGACTGCCGCCCGTATCTTTTGGAAATTGTTTCGTTCCATCCCACCTCCTCCCTCATGTACCACGTCCAGCAGGCAATGCCGCCGCAGCCAGAATCTCGTCCTCGCGCGGCGGCGGCGGCCCCACAGGCTGGACCATCTCGCGGATGAGCTGTGCGCGGACTTTCGCCATTGGCTCGTTCTGGGCGAGGGCCATGTAGCTCAGTAACGGGGCGTGGCCGACGACGCTGGTTTTGGTGTCGCGGTGGATGTTGGTCTTCCACTCCCAGGACGTCGTGTCCGGGTGGCCAGTGCCGACGTACTTGGCCTGCAGGCGCTCGAGCTCTTGTTGGGTGCGGAGTTTGTCGGCCTGGATTGGAGTTGAGGGTTAGTTTGATGTTAGTGGAAGTGAAGGGGTTTAGGGAATGAACGTACCATCTTGTCTGATGTGTTGGTGTGGAGAGGGAGATGTTTGGGGATGCTCTTGGCTCTTAGGCTATATGCGATCGCGACAGGGGTCGACCGCTAAGAGAATATCCTGTCGCTCAAGATGCACGGGCACACACAGTTACTTCACTTGTTCTCTAATTCATCATAAGGCATTTTGAGACCTGATAGTATAAGGGTGGTGGTATTTCAGTTGCTTTCATGATGCGATACGCGCTGTGTGATGCCTCTATGTAACAAAAAGCAGGACGTCAGTCACACCAGACCTCCCATACGCGTCATCAGGCTGCAACGCGAGCGCTGTATAGAATATCGCCTGTCTTCCGTGGATTCAAGTCATTGCCGCCATACGCCTAATGTACAATCCAGGAATAATGTACAGCTGTCGACGAGCGAGATATCGCGAGAGCCTTGACAGCAAGTGTTTTTGGGGACACTTCACCTTGACCGAGCTAATCTTTATGCGGTCTGGCTGGAGTTCTCTTAGAGCCTTCTCTACTACCTCGTATGGATGAACAGTCTGTCAAGCATCCAGTCCCTCAGTTAAAGCTGTATCACGTAACTGGTCAGCGAAATATCCAGCGAAGTAGGAATATGCGCCATCACGTACCCAGGCTGTTTTTGCCGCACGATATCGCCCTTGCCACCCTTCGTCTTTCCCTACGTGTCTGTTAGCATGCATTGCACATTAACAACGGGGTCTTCAGGCGGCATACCGAGATACCGGTCTCGACCACCAATCGGTCCAGCTGGTAGAACTGGCTCACGACCGTTTGCCGCTGCCATGAATGTCAGCTTCCTGTCGTCGTTTCTCGGATGTCTCTCGAACAGCTTCACGAGCTCAGAACAATGACGGATGTGTCGCACCTTCATCATCTGCAGCTCCTTCAACCCCTTCTGCATCAGCTCCTGCACCTGCCTCGGATCCTCGATCGCCTTGTTCTCCCGGAATGCATCTCGTGTTCTCCTCTTCGCGTATTCTCTGAAGTTGTATGAAGCGAATTGCTCGCCTTGTTTGAGGAGCTGGCGGTACTGTGAAGGAATCGCCGTCAGTATTGTAGGAGACTTTTTGAAACTTTTTTCTGCGCCGGCGCGAGTGCGGCAACTTCCCTCCGGAAGAGCGGCAGGGGCGGAGGCGGACGTACCAACGATCGGACCTGGTGCGGCGAGTCGCCCTTGAGCGCCGAGGATAATGGCATGACGGCGAGAGAAGATTAGGTTCTCAGCATGAGGTTTGCTATGGAGAGGCGAGAATGAAGGAAACTCTTGGGATCGCGGTCTAGAAACTCAGACGCGGTGTATGATGTAACACGCCTCCCGGGGCGGTCTCGGCCTTTTCGATCGGCAGAGGACTTGCTCGGTCTCGCTCTACGATTTCCCATTGTGGCCCACCATGCAACATCACCGTATCACTTTAGATGCACGAGGGGCATTTGTCTGTGTCAAATAATCAACGTGGTTTGCAAATGGCCATCAGCGTGCCTTGCATTGATTGGACTGCTTCCAGTCGTTTGGCACAAGTCACTGGCTACTGTCTGGCTCGTCTGCCCAGGTCAATGAGGCTGTCTCTTCTCCTACAGCAATGGATGAAGGTTAAGTATAGCACAGAGTCGAGTGACTTCCTGAACATTGTCGATATCAGACTGGTTGTGTGCCTTGTGGTTGCTCACAAGACTGGGCAGACAGTAGGTTTTATGTGTTGCTTTTCGGTTTGGCAGCTACCACGCAAATAACAAAGTAATAATGCAAGACTATCCTTCAGTTACCAGTCATACTTTGTCAGCACGTATAGGCAAATATTGACAGTATGCGGTGAATAATTTCAAGTTGTGCTTGCTCCCTGCCATTGTACTCCCAAGCAGACCTCAGGATGGACAATTTTTCATGTGTCTCTTGAACATCATCAGACTCTTCATCGCTTTGATACTTGTTTTCAAATGCGAGCATGTAGCACGTTTGGTACGGTACTAGCGGAAGCTCAAGTTAGAGGATGTTGCTGTGAAGCAAGACACCACTATATCAATCTCAACACTGACACCATATGAAGACTTGAATGGGTCCATCATTAGGAATCTTGGGTGCTACGAAATGCACCAACAGTCATGCAAAGCTCAGAAATTCCCTGATCAACACCACCTGCACTTCGCTTATGGTCACCAAGGCCAGCCCTGCGCTAGAATCCACCGACATTCAAGAATAGAAGATACACGACAGTTCTGGTTGGAGTGGGCTATGGAGGTTATGACAAGGCCGCGTATATATAGATCAACACGAGGACTTTCCAGCAAGCTTCAGCAAAATTGCGACGGCAGGAGAGCTAGAGCTTCGGCAAAAACAAGCAGACTCATCACCATGGAACTCGCATTCTCCAAGAGGCCAGAAATATCTTGGTTGATTAGAACATTGCGAAATCCCTCTCCGATTAGCGCCGCCGAGTGTTCGGCGCTGTACGCACTTTGTGGGCACTGCGCAAGAGGGACATCGACGTCAAAATCTTCGACTAGACACACTGGTTCGAAGAGCGAAACACACCTTGGTAGACAATGCGACTTGAGGTCGATTCAACGGTCCCAAGAACGGAGTGATTGGTGGAAACCCGCACAATACGCAGGGCACGTTCATCATAGACACAGCAATGTTCCACCTGATTGACCCGACCGGAACGTCGCACGTATACGAAGACCATTAATACGGAACGACAATGTCGAGAGAATTGCTACGAATTGGCAATGCAGTGCGTTTACTCCAATTCTTAGTCTATCGCAGCTCAGAAGTAAGGACCCTTCCTTCACATTGGAAGACCAAACCAATGGTATAGCAGCTCATCTAAGCTCAACACCTTTACGATGTGGTCTGGAAAGTGAACAGACCGAATGTCACCGGCGAGAGGCTGCGCGATAGGTATTCTCCAGCTGGCTGAGGGGCTATATCACCATACTGGATCTCGCCAGATATCAGAGGCGGCCAAGAGCTACACAAACCTCATCACACACTACAATGCAACGATGTTCAAGCCCTCCTGCTTTGGTCGAACCTTTTCGACAAGCGTGCCAACGCCGCTCGGTCTTCAACATCAGCCGCTATGAGACAGCTTTCCGAGGCCACGCGCTATATATTTTGCAGCTGGCTGCATCACCGTACTGGATCTTGTCGGCCATCAGAGGTTTGCCACGGCGAAGATAATGGACAGAGTTCGGGGGGACGGAGAAGGGAGACATTGAAAATCAACACGACTTTGAGTGGTACAATATTATTTCAAACCCTGCTTTTCCATCAGAGAGTCAAAAGAGTGTCAACAGTCCATTGCGTTCTCAACGGATGTACTCATCTTTATCGCTAGAGCCTTTCGTACTTTAAAGGATTCCGATGAGTTGTGGCTCTGACATGCTTTCAAACATTTGGGATTCAAAGCCAGGGGAGAAAAGATAGCCAGCGGTGAACAATCATGGTCCGTGATGCACACTCAACGACTGTAGTTAAAAGACAAAACCGAAACTGAACAGAGACTTTGATTTTATCCCATCGTATTTCTAGGTGCTGACGAAGTGTAATATCTGGCTGTTGACCTTGATAAGTGCACGAATGTGCCCATCAATGGCCAAAAGTAAACTGAGTAAACAAGCAAAGCGTCTGGCTCGGCACCATCAACTCGGAAGTCACTCCCAGTCTCGTCTACACATCTATCATAACTGTGTGCTATAAACATAACGAATCCAAACTCAAGAGCCTTGAAAATTCCCCAGCGTCCGAAGAGCATGATCCACCCCCTGAGGTCTGTTTTCATCTTGCAAGAGATCCCGTCTAAACACCATCAGCACTCCCCTGCCACCCACCCACCCATCACAACCTCTTAACCAAGATCCAATCCGTCTGCAAATCCCCCCCCACATCAAAAACATGCTCTCCCACCCTCTCAAACCCCAACTTCCCATACAGCCCCTGCGCAGGCCCATTGCCCTCCCAAACCCCCAACCACATCGTCTCACACCCCCTCTTCCTCACCCACGCCTCCGCCTCTGCCATCAACGCCTTCCCAATCCCCCTCCCCGCCGCCTCCGCAGCCACATACAATCGCTGCAGCTCCACGGGCCGCGGGTAGCAGCCCTTCTCAATGACGGGCTCTATGCTGGTGAGGTTGAGGAGGGCGAAGCCTAGGATAGTGGAGGTGGTGGGCGAGACGGCGACGAAGGTGTGGTATGCTGCTGGGTTGGTGAGGGTTGCGAGTATGGCCTGGAGCGTGTAGCACTCGTCGAGATAGGTTTGGAGTTGGGCGTCGGTGCAGCCCGAAGCGCGGAAGGTAGTTGTGAAGACGGTTGTGCCGAGCGCGGAGATGGCGGGTGCGTCGGCGTCGGTTGCGGGCCTGATAGTGAAGGGTCCTGGGGCGGAGGACCCCATTGTGCGAACTTGGGGGAAAAGTGAAGCTCGAGGTAGTGATATACTTCTTGATGTTCTCTGTGAGGTAATGTTGAAATTATGGAGATTTGAAGTGTACAAAGTTGTCAATGATGAGGGTTTATGGGTTGTTGAAAGGAGTGAATTGTGCGTGAGTCGTCGTGCAAAGCGCCAAATAAGTCGTGACGCTAAAACGCTCACGCGCGAATGCGCAGCACAAGAGCGCAGCATGCCGACAAAGCTCATTCCGTGGAGTACCTGGAATCTACAGACCAATTCAGAAATCAAATACAGATTGGATGCAGTTCTGCTATAGTCCCTTGCACAAGTAATGGCATGCGAGCGGTCTTTATTCCGTTGCCACGCTCAGGGCATCGCTCAGTCCCGCAAGATATGCTTCGAGGTTCACACATGCGCTGCACCATCTGAATCAGTCTCACCAGATTCATGCGTTGAGCTAGAAGCTTGGCAAAGGATTGGTACTCGAGTGTCCGAGAGCAGCGTTTTGGACATGGTCGAGTTGGGTCTTGCTCGACTTATTCTATTACTGAACTGTATCCTCGTCGACGTAATGTCCTGCTCAGCTACCCTCCGAGGTGCATACATTTCTTAAAGATGTAGCTATGTTCAGTCGTCCTGCTCGCCATCTTCCCACCATCAGGACATGCAAATCCAATGATTAGCCCTTATGCAGACAGCGTCGCAACCTCCTCGCTTGTAAACCCAAACAAATACAGCAAGTCCAACATGCTCTGCCCATTCAACCTGGCATCCGCCTCCATCTGCACCCTCGGCTTCGCATTCCACGCAACGCCCAAGCCCGACGACGCCATCATCTTGAGATCATTCGCGCCATCGCCCACAGCAACCACCTGAGACAAATCAATGCCCTCCTTGCGCGCAATCTCCTCCAGCAGCTCCGCCTTCCTCTCCCTCCCTACAATCGTCCCCTTCACCTCGCCCGTTAGCTTCCCGTCCTCAATCACGACCTCGTTCGCATGCGCATAGTCCAGTCCCAACTCGCCGGCCAGCCAACTTGTCAGCGGCTGGAACCCGCCGCTCAGCACAGCCGTGCGCACACCGAGCCGCTTCAGCGCCTTGATTAACGGCCGCACGCCGGGCGTAATGTCCAGCGTGGCGCGCAGCTCTGTGAAGATGCTCTCAGGCAGGCCCTTGAGCAGCGCTACGCGCTCGCGGAATGCGGCCTCGAACTGCAGCTCGCCCAGCATGGCGCGGTGGGTAATGTCGGCGACCTTTGCGGCGAGGTCCGGCGGGTCGCGGATCGTGGCCGCGAGCAGGTCGATGACCTCTTGGGTGATGAGGGTCGAGTCCATGTCGAAGACGACGAGGCGCGGGTGGCGGCGCCACAGGACGTCGCGCTGCAGGGCGACGTCGACGTTCCACTCGCGCTCGAAGCGGTAGATGAGCTCGTGCTTGCGCAGGTCCGTGAGGGAGAGATAGCTTGGCGCGGGCGCGGGGCTGAGGGCGAGCTCGACGACGAGGGGGTGCTCGGAGGAGTCGAGGCAGCGGTGGGCGGAGGTCATGTGGGCGGCACCGGGCGGCAGCGGGAAGGTCGACATGAGGGACAAGAAGGAGGTGATGCAGAGGGTCGAGACATAGGAGCCGTAGAGGTGGTCGAGAGGCTCGGGCTCGGAGGTGGGCGGCTCGAGGGGGAAGTGGGAGGGGTCGACGGTAGGGGCCGAGTTGGCGGGGATGTCGGACGAGGACTCTTCGCGTAGAGAGGGAATGGGAGAGAGGTTCTGCGGCGAGGGGAGGGCGTTATTGGAGACGCGATGGGTGCGGGATTTGTAGAAGAGAGTGGCTATGAGCCTGTCGACATTGGCCCCGGGCGGTGGTGCGCAGTTGGGATGCGACAGGCCATGGCTCAGACCCTCGACGATCTTGGGGGGGTGTTCTGCGGAGGGGACGCCTCGGTAGGGAGGAGTGGTTGACTTGGGCGGGGTGACGTTGGGGGCGGAGGGCATGTCCTCAACGACGGTGTCGATGCCAAAGTGGCTCTCTGGCTTTTGAGGGGGACGGTATTGCTGGAACTCTTGCAGGTAGGAGCTGCTCCTCTTGTTTGAATCTAGACGGGGCCGCGACGCGATGGCGGTGGCACGAGCGGGACTGGCCATGTTGACGTTGCTGTTGCTGTTGCTGTTGCTGTGAAAAGGCCGGGTGATGCAATTCTTCGTGTACTGATGGAGCACCCGGCGACAAGAGGGAGGGACCGTGGGCGCTGGGGAGGTCTGCGAGGTGAATCAATGAAAGTGTGCAGCAAGAGTCGTAAAAATGAGATGGTCAGACGACGCAAACATAGTCATGCACGGGCGGCTTCCAAGGCTCGATCGAGAGGGGCAGTTTTGGGCCCTCCTACTAAAGTAAAGTCCCGAAGTCCTTGGAAGACTCGGGCGCTGCCAACTTTCAATGCGGGACAATCTGCCCGCTCTGCCAGGTCCAAGGGTCTTTGCGCCCGCTGCCGATGGCTGCCGGGCTGCTCTGATTTGCTGGCTTGCTGTGTTCCTGCATCTTCAGCCACACTCGTGGCGCACATGCCGCATTAGGACGCATCCAACATTGCGATCTTCAGCCCTGTTTGGCGGTACGAGCTGTGCGAGCTGTACGAGCTGATAGGCGGCGTTGCGATGATGCACACTGCGGCTGTGAGGCCCAGTAGTTTTCTTGTATTGCTATCTCTTTTCTCTAAACAGCCTCGATACGCCTGTGTAGGAACGAAACGCTGCAAGGCAGACTATCCCCAACCCTGAACCATAAACAATTCTAACCCTTGTATGGGCTGGGCCCGACCATCAGCTCCGGCTTGACGAGAGTGTCAAACTCCTCCTCAGTCAGAGCCTTGAGCTGCAAGGCAGACTCCTTGAGTGTGAGGCCCTTCTTGTGAGCATTCTTGGCAACCTTGCTAGCCATGTCGTAGCCGATCTTGGGGTTCAAGCATGTGACAAGCATGAGACTACATCCAGTCAGTAAATCGTTGCCGTGGCTCTTCAGAAGGGAGAAACTTACGACTCCTTCATGATGCTGGCAATCTTCTCCTCGTTGGCCTGCAGACCAGCAACAAGGTTCTTCTCAAACGAGCGCATCCCATCGGACAGCAGCCGAGTGCTGTGGAGCAGGTTGCGGATCACCAGGGGCTTGTACACGTTCAGCTCGAACTGCCCGTTCATGCCGCCAATCGTGCACGCCACGTTGTTGCCCATCACCTGCGCGCAGACCATCGTCAGAGCCTCGCACTGCGTAGGGTTGACCTTGCCTGGCATGATGCTGGAGCCCGGCTCGTTCTCGGGCAGGTTCAGCTCGCCCAGGCCACATCGCGGACCGCTGCCGAGGTATCTGATGTCTTGGGCGATCTTGGTGAGCGACGCAGCCACAGTGTTGAGTGAGCCGTGCGCCTGGACGATGGCATCGTGGGCAGCGAGCGCCTCGAACTTGTTCGTCGCCGTGACGAACTTGGTGCCGGTCATCTTGGTGACCTCCTCAGCGATGCCCTCGGCAAAGCCCTCAAACGTGTTGATGCCAGTGCCGACGGCAGTACCGCCCTGGGCGAGCTGACGTAGGTCTGGCAAGCTCGACTCGACCCTCTTGATGCCAAGATCCAGCTGCGCAACGTATCCTGAGAATTCCTGCGCCAGCGTCAGGGGCGTTGCATCCTGCAAGTGCGTCCGGCCGATCTTGATGATCTTCTTGGCCTCGAACTCGTCCACCTTCTTCTGCAGCGCATCTCTCAGGCTCTTCATGCTCGGCACGAGCTCGCTCTCGATTTCGAGGACGGCGGCGATATGCATGACGGTCGGAAAGGTGTCATTGGACGAGGCGGAGCGGTTGACGTGGTCGTTGGGGTGGACGGGCCTCTTGGAGCCCATTGTGCCGCCCAGGATCTCAATGGCGCGGTTGGAAATGACCTCGTTCGCGTTCATGTTGGACTGGGTGCCGGAGCCGGTCTGCCAGACGACGAGGGGGAAGTGGTCGAGCAGTTTCAGGTCGGCAACCTCTTTCGCAGCTTGCTGGATGGCAGCGCCGATTTTAGGATCTGTCGCATTGTGAGCTCCACGCTCCTTGTGCTCCTTGCAGGCCACCTGCGCCGCCACAACGTACCCAAGCCATAGCGCATGTTCACCGTAGCCGCAGCGCCCTTGAGAATACCAAAAGCCTTGACGATGGGCGGGGGCATGCGGTCCTGAGGCTGGTTGATCTTGAAGTTCTCCAGGGACCGCTCGGTCTGCGCGCCCCAGTACTTGTCGCCCGGAACTTGGACCTCGCCAAAGGCATCGCTTTCTGTCCTGGTGGCAGCCATTATTGTTGAGGAAGCGTGAAAGTATCGCGAGGAGTTGTGCAGTGACGTAGAAGCGGAGGAGGAGGGGATGGCCCCAACAGGTCGAGCTGCGGGCGTCGGCCTGGAGCTACGGGAGAGACATGTGCTCATAGCCCTGGAGCTGCCCATGCTCCTCGGCCCAGCCATCCAGCGACTGGCCGAGCCCGAGGCGCGTGATCGTGCCGATGAGAGCATGTCGAGGGTGAATGATACAGATGGGAAGAAAGCTGGTGTCTTTGCCTGTCTTTCTGGGGACTTGAAAAGTGTCGATTGGGTATTGCGCAGCTAGGTTTGAATTCAAGAGGCCAAATAGTTGACATGACTTTTGAGACTTTGAAAGTATCCGCAGAGCACGGGCCTCGTCTCGGGCCAACCCGCGACCCTGAGTTTCGGGACCTTGCCATTTCCCAACTTTGCCCGATGCCGGCAGAACACGGAGACTGCGCGGCTGCCCAAGGTCAAGGCAACTTAGAAGGCTGAACTTCTAAAATCTCCAAGGCAGCGCACATTCAAGAGGTATAGTGGGCACAGCGCCCTTGCGAGCGGCACGAATGTCTCGCATCCTCTTCGTGACGTGAGAAGGCTGCTTGTGAAGGCCAACACGTTCGACAGTACGTGTACCGGCCTCAAAAGAGTCTTGCAGCTGTGCTCGAGCCGAACGATGGGAAAGTGGAATACTGCGAGAACTCGTAAACGTGCAGGTGGAGATGAGCGCGTTTCTTATTTACGTGTGAGTTCTTGAAGACACGAGAAATATACAGAGATGGCATCCATCTGAAGTCTAGCTTGAGGGCTTCATGGTCCTAGGCATAATACGCATAGCGGTGTGCTCGAGACACTTCACCTGCGCCAGAACCACTGCGTGACGGAGGGTTGGCCAAGATGGTAAGCTCGCCATCAACACAAGCTATTCGCCATGGCCCCTGAAAAGCATGTTGGATCAGTCTGATGTCTCACCTGACGGGTGCGTGCAACATTGGTCTTGTCGACTCGCCCTGGTCTGACCTCGTCTTTCATAACTAACTACTAAGTACTCGTAGTCGAAATTGATACTCTTAAATCTGGCCAGGTCTTTCCATTGTACAAAGATCTGGGGTATAGTAGGAAATCCGGGGAAGCTTCTCTGTCATGTCAAACATGCTTCCACAGCACCGGATTGTGGACTACAAAACGACATTGACAAACTGTCAAACTAATGAGGCGAATATTCTGGTGGATTGATTATACAATTGCTCGGACAGTGCGACGTTTGGCGCTTAGGAACAAGGATGATGGTCCCTTGCCGACTTTTCTGTGGAGCACAAAAAGAACAAAGTGCTTGGTAACCCCTGCCCAGTCTTAGTCAGATCCGGAAGAGCGACCAAGCACCAAGAATCGAACCGAACACTCCTTCCCGACAACGACATCCTGGAGAAACACCCAAAGGGTACTTGCCGTTGAACCTCACTCCTTCCCCAGCAGTCTGGAGATTCTCCGGCCAGAGCTCGAGACACCTGTCCGAAATTCCATCGACTTCCCCTTCAGATGCTCGTGCTGGACATGTGCATGACACCCACCAAACCCACCTGCCACGCCTTGGGCAACAGCTCTGCCAAAAGCATGGACATGTCATTGCCAGGTAGTGGCAGATTCTGATGGCTCTTGCCCTCCTTCCGGCTTAGCGTGGATTGCACCATCGATGACTTATATCAGATCATCACGGCCAGACAACCGCCCACGCCCATGCTACCATCGCATTGCCCTGCCCGACTCGTTTCGAAATCTCCCTGGTCCGCCTTTTCGACGCATTTGATGATCAGGCTGCTGCACTGTGTGGATGGACGAATTCAGCATGTACCGTTGGTGGGTTGAATTAATAATGTCATGTCCAAACTGTGTGAGGGGGGAGGGCGCATGTGCAAGTCTTGTCAGAAGGCTGGCAATGGGCACGGTTGGCCCCTCGGACAAGAGTCCGGATGTTAGTGCCCAGGTAGCTCGCTGTTCGTCTCGTCTATCGGAATGATGTGCTTTCGCTTGGACCGTTGCTCTTGTCTGACACTTGATTTGTAAAAGGAGCCCACCCGCCTGTGAAATAACTAGTGCTTCCTCCCTCCCACCAGCTCTGCCCGCTCTTCAACCCATCTTCAGACACACGCACATTTTCACACCAGCCGACGCACACCTTAGCCCCTACAACCTCGCCCTCTCTTGCATCTTTCTCCCCTCCAGACGAACGGCACACGACTCTCCGAGGCTGCTACGCCTTCCTCGACCTTGCATCAATCGTCCCACCTTGGACACTCTCCGCACCACTCTGTCCTCAAGTGATCCCACAAACCATGTCCAAATTCACATACTCTCAATCAGAAGCCTCGGACCCTTCGTCAGCCTCACCTTCACCAACCCTCAGTCCCATCGACACACACTCCAAGGCCTCCTCTACCACCACAGCAGACGACCTCGACTCAGGCTTCGCAACCACGCCCTCTGCCTCTAACATGGCGCTTCCTGCAGTGGTCTTCACCCCATCCCACCTCAAATGGCTCAACGAACGCCTTGAGAGTATGCACCCACAAGAGATCCTGCGGTTCTGCAAACACTACTTTCCCAACCTATACCAAGAAACCGCCTTTGGCCTGTCGGGACTCGTGACCATCGACATGCTCGCCAAGCTGCAACAAGAAGACTCCCGGCCCGTAGACCTCGTCTTCCTCGACACGCTGTACCACTTCCAGGAGACTTTGGATCTCGTCGACCGCGTCCAAAAACGCTACCCCTCCATCAATGTGCACGTCTTCAAGCCCGAAAACTGCATCTCAGCAGCCGACTTTGAGGCCATTCACGGGCCGCGCCTCTGGGAGACTGATGCCGAGATGTACGACTGGTACGCCAAGGTCGAGCCGCAACAGCGCGCCTACGCAGAACTCAACGTGGCAGCCATCCTCACCGGTCGAAGGCGCAGCCAGGGCGGCGCACGCGACAAGATTCCCGTCATCGAGATTGACGAGGAGCGCGGTGTCATCAAGATTAACCCGCTGGTGGCGTGGTCGTTTTCCCAGGTGCAGGCGTACATCCGTGAGCACGACGTGCCGTACAACGCGCTGCTGGACCAGGGGTACAAGAGCGTTGGTGACTGGCACTCGACGAGCCCCGTGGCGGCGGGCGAGGACGAGCGAGCTGGCCGCTGGAAAGGCCAGGAGAAGACCGAGTGCGGGATACACAACAAGCAGAGCAAGTATGCTCAATTCCTGCGCAAGCAGGAGGAGGAGAAGATGGCGCAGGCGTTCAAGGAGAACCAAGAGCGTGTCCACAGTGCTGTGGAGGTATCGTCGTAGTGCAACAGAGGCACCGGCGGGGTGGAGTCGCTGTTCTTCCTCTGGGGAGATGACTTGATGAATTTATGAGCATTCTTGGATCGAGGCAAGACAAAATCGGAGTTCCAAAAGGGATGCACAGCTGGTAAAATATTACATAGGCTTGGCGTTTGGAAAGGTTTGGGTGTCTGGCGTCAATATCCGCTGCCACCCATCGTGGCGAGCACCTGAAATCCTGCGAGACTATTCGCAGAGGCAGCCTTGGAAGCTTAATGGTAGTCAATTAAAACAAATCAAAATTAAAACTACTTGCCTATTCGTCTGATGTGACTCACTCGTCCATCCGAGCTGAGTATAAGTAGCGTCCAGGCCCCCTTCAAGTCATCCATCCACCAACTGACCTCACCACCTCACCACTCACGGCGTCAATTGCTCGATTCATAGCCCACAAGGGTTCGGGGTCTCATCCACCGCGTACGCGCGCGCGCGCGCGCGAAGTATCGGATCGGCCGGATCGGGGCGGGTGAACGCCTCAGGCTCATGTTGAGCTCATCATCAGAGCCGCTGGTTTGGTGGCGGGAACGAGAGGACGTCGGCGGTGGGGTCCGACGGCCGTCGGCAAGGCTCCACGCTCGCAGAGCCGCGCTGCACGGTTATCGAGCCGATGTGCCATCATTGCATGGGGCTTGTTGCGTGCTGCGTGCGCTGGATGGGGAAAGGCGCGGATGGCGCGATCACAGGCGGCTGTGATTCGCTGATGGTTCCTGAAGAGTCGACGCACAGTGAGGATTCGTACTGTGGCTTTCTATGGACGGGTGGAGCTGCGAAGAAAAAAAGGTTTGTGGGGATGCGTGCAGGGGGCGGGCGAGACGGAGCGTGGGTGGGAGAGAGAGGCGCGCGGCTGATGCGGATGAGTGTATGTCGCGGCTGTTTTGGCGCGGGGCTATTGTTGAACCTGCAGCGGAGACTGGCTTTGTCCCATTCCGACGACGTCCCACGCGACGTGATGCGTTTGGTCTCTCTTACGTTGATGAACTTATGCGAACACGACAAGATTTGCATCTCATCGTGGTCGGCTTGTCGTATATGAAGTTGCACGTTCCGCGGGGCTCGACGCGTCAAAAGGAGATTGCTAGGGCGGCACCAATGGGCATGAGAGATAGGGAGGTTCACTTTCACAACGCCGTTGGTGACGGTCAGTACGTACCCCAAGCTGAGACTTTCTAAAAAAGGGCTTTCAACTTTATGACGTCCATGACGTCCCGAGACAAGCCGTATAAGGCGTTCGGAAGACGAGGAACATCGTAGAAGTGACCATATCTAGTGGCTAGTGCATAACACAGGGTGCTGCCAGAATGATTGGTCACTCGGTGCGGTGTGCTCGGCATACTCTAACTGGTACGCTTTCCTTCACCATCTACTCCACGCATCGTCCGAGGTAGTGCCGGGTGAGGTCAGCATAGAGCGCCTCTGCGTGAAGAAATCCGCACACAGTATTTCCCACTTGCTCTCAGCCTCACCATGAATGACAGAGTCGCCGTCCATATATAGAGTCCACTTGACCCTGCCTCCAGCCTTACGAAACTCGACGATGTCAAGCAGCAAATGCTGCTTCTTCATGACGGTGGTAATAATGTTGAGAGCCGTATCCATGCACACGATGGAGGACTCAGGGCTCTGTGGAGCGAGAAATCCGTTAGTGATTTGCGGGTGACGGCTGAGGGGAGAGAAACACACAACCTTGCTCTCGGCGAGCTGCGCAGTCATCTCCTCCATCTTCTGCCACACTTTCTCGACGGCAACGAGCTTTGGGTAAAGTGACTGTTCATCCCCATCAGCGGTGGACAACGCAGATGCAAGGGGCCATAAGAGACGTGACGTACCTTAACGTACCACCCGGTGCACTCATCCAACATCTTGTAGTACAGCGTCGCAGCGGGGTATGACAGCAGGATCTCGTAGCCGAGTTTGTCGGGCTGGCTGCTGATGTTGGTGACCATGCTCTGGAGGGAGCAGGCAGGCGATGAAACGACGGTTGGCAGCGACCAGAAGCTTGGACTGTGGTAGATATCCGAGCCTGGCGCGGAGGGGTAGAGGGTTGAGCTGTTGCGAGCAATCTTCGTGACTGTCCGACGGTGGAAAGGATGTGATAAATTCAAATCAAAGATTTCGGACCAAGGATGTCGTGTTGAAGCTCTCCGTGTGAAGCGTTCGGTATGGTAAAGAAGATGTGCGACCAGTTGCAATCGTAGAGGTGATCAAGTGTTTGCGGTTTTGGTCTAATTGAGCGGGCCAAACAGTATATGGGCGAGTATAGAAAAGACAATGTCGCAGAGGGATTGACGTGGTCATGGTGACACGTCAGGAATATGCCAGTGAAGTTCAACTGAATAGAAGGGCGAAGCTGGCGAGCTAGTCGAGTCGCAACACGTTGTGATTCTTTGACACCTTTCTATCTTGGTGACCTAACGTGATGTAAGCACTGGGCTGCCTGCACGAAGGCTTCAATGACCGGAAACTGCGCTCATATAGACACAGATCATACACGTCTTGGTGCTGGAGTTCGACAAAGAGCTCGCAGTGTTCTGGTCATGACGATCAACCAAGTGAAGTGCTGGAGAGCGACAGCTTCAGGCAGAACACAGTCACAAAGGCAACACACAAACGTATGACATGTACCATGCTCCACAACGCCCTACAGTCAGTAATAGACGCTTCTAGAGAGCTAGCTTGTACAAGATGCTTATATGCAAAGTCGTTTCCAACTTCGGGATTCCTTCAAGCATCACAAGCAGGCAGAGTTGGCCTGAAATTCCCAGAGTAAGATCGCTAAGACCTAGGTAGTCTTCAGACATGAGCTATTATCTCTTGTGCTGACTTGGGGTAAACCAGTATGGTTATTGATCAAGGTATGGAGTGGTCAAATTGAAGCCGACTTAGGTGGAACGGAGAATAAGGAGAATAAGTTTTACAACAATAAAACCAACACATAGTGATTGCAAGAACACACGTATGCTGATATAGGATGGCATGTAAAAATTAGACAGATCATTAAATTGATGCGTAATTCATGTCGCTTTAGTACAAAGTATGTGCTGTGGGAATCAGTCGCTGTTCAAAAGCTTCTCAACGGCCCATTTGACGGAGAAATTCCTGAGATCCGAATAGTGCTGTCCCACGCCCACGAACAGGACTGGTACAGCGGTGGCATGTACCAAGCTGACAAGGGTGCCAACCATGTTGCCCACAGTGTCACACTTCGATATGATGAAGCCGTCCAAGGTGCGCGCGCCACCAAAGGCAGCGTTGAAATTTCGCGCTTGGGCGACAGAGTCTGTGCCGACGAGGGCCTCGCCCACCATCAGAATCTTGTCTGGCTGGGCAAATTTGGCAAACTTCTCTAGCGACGACATGAGTCGCTGGTCGTTGTGTCGCCGTCCAGCCGTGTCGATCAACACAACATCGTAGCCCTCTTGTGCCGCGTGGGAAACCGCGTCTCTGGCGACTGTGGCGGCATCCTTGCCGTAGCCCTTCTGATACAGCTCGACTTGGCCACCCTCGCGAGCCGTGAGCTCCTTCAAATTGCGTACGTGAACAGCGAGCTGTTCTACAGCTCCCGAACGGAACGTGTCGCCGGCGGCGATGAGCACCTTGTACTTGTTCTGCAGCAGAAAGAAGCAGATCTTGGACAGATTGGTCGACTTGCCCACACCATTGACACCCACAATCGAGATAACGTATGGTCGCGCCTTGCGCATTGACGTGACAGAGGGTGCGGTGATGTTGTCGATTTCGCGGAGGAGGTCCAGGGACGATGTGGGCGTCAGCATCTTGATGAGCGACGCTTCCATGGCCTTTTCTATCCGCTTGTTGATGCTTTCGAAATTGCCGGTGGTTACGCCGATCAGTTCCTTCTCCACACCTTCACAAAGCCTAACGGCGGCCTCTCGCGCGACGTTTTTCTTCAGGAGGTGGTCTTCCATGCCCTTCATGGCCTTGTCTAAGTCCTCCTTGGTCAAAGTCTTTCCGCCGACCACATTCCGGAATAGACCGCTGATGGCGCTCAGACCGGTGCCGACCAGGCCGCCCGGAGACTCGGTCTTTGCCGTCGTCTTCTTGGCCTCTGCATTGGCCAACATCGAGTGCACCTCGTCGCCAAGGTCCTTCAAGACAAATTTGCCCTTTGTTGTCGAACCCCAAGTAGACGAGTCGACTTCCTCCATCGCTGAGGATCGTCCCACCACCGCATCACGGCCTGCGCCCCCACCAGAGTAGTCCAGCTTGACGCTGTTGTCCTCTTCGGTGGGCATACCATCGTCATCCCACTTGCGCCCTTTCTTCCCCTGCTTTGCCTTCGCCTTGCGTGTTGTCTCATCCCCTGAAGCTTGTGCCGAAGTTGTCCTGCTCACCGCCTTGCGCGCGCGTCTCGAGAGCTTTGCCATAGGGCTCGTGTCTCCTCCTGCGGTCGGGACATCGTTCGCAGGGGTGTCGGGTCGAGATACCACAGGTGTGGACTCGACTGAGACGCCATCTCTGGGTGATGGCGGGTCATCGCCCTGCTTTCCGGAGACGGCGTCCTTCTCGTTGATAGCATGGGCAGGTTGAATTTGCGCCGGGCTCTTTGCGTCGGGACCCTCGAGCTCCTGAAGCTGTTGGTTGAAGTACTTGTCGAATCCTCGGCATTCTACTTGGGTAGTATCCGGCTTGGTGAGCTGGTCGCCGTAGAGCTGGACAAATATGGTCTTGATGTTGTCGACGAGCTTGTCGGTCCAAGATAGTTCGAGCAAAGAGCGGTAGACAGCCTGCGCGAAGAGGACAGAGTTAGTGCCCCATTGCAACGGTATCAGTCATATTCCGCTCGGCTGATGTGCGCGACTTCATCGGTTTGGCAGGGCTCGGATAACCTACGACGAAGATGATGCCGAGCTCCTTGACGAAGGTCCACCTTAGGGTGTGGTGCTCAGTCTTGTAGGGCGCATTGCTGGCAGCAGAGTGGTTTGCTTTCAGTGCCGCAGAGGCACTTTTCTCCTCCACAAAGACGTCCGTTATGAAGCTGTTGACGACCGACGGCTTGACCGGAGCCCAGTTGCGCGACCACACGACCACCCCGGACGTGGTTATTATTTCGAATGTGTCCAACATGATGGTGATTCGAGGCTGTTATCAAATAGCGCCAAGAATCGTATGACAGCGGCAGTGTATAAGCACAAGTTTTGGACGAAGCAAGACGTCGTGCGAGTGGGAGGTGAGGTGGACGAAATTGTGGTTGAATGTGAGGGAATAGTTGTTGAATGCGCTGAAAGTCGCCGCTGTCCAATTCCCAATGCTAGCGCGCCCGTCCTCGGCCTCGATAGCGGCTTTATCGGTAGGCTAGCCCCAGGGTCCCCAGACAAGGAAGGCCCAGGGCTGGCCATCCCTGAATGTCGCAGCCTTACACAGCTGCACAGCTGTCAACTTGCTGCCAAACGCCATTGCGCCTTCTCGCCCGCGTCATCTGGGCAGTTTTTCCACATACTCCCTGAATTCGATCCATGCGCTGAACACGACAACACTAGAAGAGCATTAGAGACTGCAAAACACTCTTCACGATGCAGCGACCACAGACGTACGGCCAGTCGCCGCCGCTGCACCATCCGGTGCCACAACACGTCTCAACCGTGCCACAGCTCCGATCACCTCCTCCGCCCTCGCAATCACAACCGCAGTCGCAGGACTATGGCAATCCATACCAGCCACAAGGCGCTGGGCCAAACGGGAACGCGTTCGGCCAATATGGAAACTTCATGAACGATCCGACCGCCCAGATCGCCGCGCAGCTTGGATCCTCAGCTTTGAAACAGGGACAGCAATACTTGGACAACAACGTAAGTATAGAATACTGCTCCGCATCGGAGAAGATGGATGGGAAACCTCAAAGATGGAGGAGGCAGCCACCGCGCTCATTAATGGATTGCAAGTGCGACAGAAAGAGCACAGTCGCAGAAGAATGGCAGCCAGGGCGCAAAGGGCACTGAGTCTGGGCCTTGACCCGAGACTGCAGGCGAACGACGCTCGAAGCATGAGACAAGGATGTCTGGGGCGAGTCGATTTTGCGTCGCGATTGCAAATGCGAGTTGCGCAAAAGCGAAAGACCCTCCCGAAGATGCGGGAGCCTTCTGAAGGCTTCGCTAGACCTTCGAGGTCCGCCACTGTTTGGACCGTCGAGCAGGAAAAGCTCGTGTTCATATCTGCCCAATGCGACCACACCCATCGTTCGCCATCGGCCAAGTCGCAACACAAGTGGTTCATCATTGTCAAAGCCATTGCTAACTTTGCTATTTAGGTCCGGGGCTATCTGTCACTATTCGAGCTCAAACATTACTTCAACGTCACGAACAGCTACGTCGTCAACAAGCTATTCCTAGTACTATTTCCATGGCGACACAAGCCCTGGTCAAGGAAGCAGAATCCGCTCCGCGAGGGTCATTATCTTCCTCCGCGCGACGACGTCAACAGCCCAGACATGTATATCCCTGTCATGTCCATCGTGACCTACATCCTACTCTCGACTTTGATTGCCGGTCTGCGAGGAGAATTCAAGCCCCAGCTGCTGGGCTCGACCGCCTCCATGGGGTTCATTGTGGTGTTTCTGGAGATATTGGGCCTCAAATTAGGAACATTTCTCTTTGGCATATCGAACGACTCGCAGTGGCTGGACCTCGTGGCCTATTCGGGGTACAAGTTCGTCGGCATTATCGTCACCATTGCCGTCGCGGAGATGTTCAACGGAGGCAAGGGCACCGGTGGCTGGATCGGCTGGAGCATATTCCTCTACACGTTCCTGGCCAACTCCCTTTTCCTGATGCGCTCGCTGAAATACGTCTTGCTGCCGGAAAATAGCGCCGATCCCAGGGCGGGCGGCATGCAGACAGACACACGGGCGAAGAGGAACATGCGGACACAGTTTTTGTTCTTCTACTCCTACATCGTTCAGTTTGGTCTGATGTGGCTTTTGTCGAGGGCATGAAGCTTCAGCCAGCTTTGTCTTCATTGGCATGCGTTGGGTTCGACATCTGGAAGGCCATAGAGGCAACTTTCCTGGGGCAGCGAAAGCATATTTGAGCTTATGTTTATAGAAACAGGCGTTTGGCAGCATCATCAACACAGATTTACTGCTCAATACTTGATGCCTTTCTCCTTTCAGTCCGAATCCGCTGCGCTTTGCGCGGCTTGTCGCGCGCAACTACCTGCAGGGTTTTCGATGCTGCGGGTACTTTAAGTCGTATGTGGTCCCAACATAATCCACAAATCCACACGTTCTACCACATACGACCATAATGATGTGTAGGGCTTGGGATCCCGATGACTCAGCGGATATTCTGTTTCCCGTTGTTGCTCGTTGTTGCTATTGTCTTCGTTTTTTTCGCTTGCCACTTCCTGTCGTTTTGCCATTGCTGTATTCTGTTTCCTGTTCCTCTTCGTGATCATATGCACGTACGGTTGGGGTGCAATACTCGCATGCGTGCCGAGACACCAAGACCTGTGAGGCTACATAGACACTAACAATATACCTAGGCACGCTCATCACTGGCCACACCCTAAACCCTAAACCTAGCCAAAGCTGGCCACAGCCGCTTAGCACAAACCTAAATACATTAGCTGAGGTATTGTGGCCAGCTTCGGCCAGGAGGCCGGTCGACATTCTATTTTCCGGTTGTTTTTTTTTGGTTTTTTTTGTTTCATTACTCTTATGAAGCCTTTCGGCTATGAAGAGGCAGCTATCTAGCTACAGAAATAATAAATACAGGGATTTAAGCGACCCATAGCCGAATCTTTCAGCCAATCATAACCTATAATCCTTATATAAATTCAATTTTAAGAAAAATTCCGATCCAAAAGAGCAAAACAAATAAGCAAGTAAATAAACAAAAACAAATAACAAAACGAGTGTTTAAGGACGTAAG
>JAGKQA010000151.1:0-91880 GCA_022609195.1 Plenodomus libanotidis | reverse complement strand
GACAAAAATACTGCTAAAAAGTCCCACTTAGCTTTAATAAATAGTATGGATTTTAAATCCACAACTGTTTACTATACAGACGGATCTCAAGGGCATCCACAAGGAAAACAGCTGCTAAAAGCGGCTAGCGCGATGGTTCGAGCAGAAAAATCTCGAATTATTTCAGCGAATTCCTGGAACCTGGGGGAAAATAAAGAAGTTGCTAATGCTGAGGTATTTGCTATTTGCGAGGCCTTAAAATCAGCAATAACTCGAAAACCCCCTATAGGAGAGATTTATATCTTTTCTGACAGCCAAGCAGCGATTATTCAAATACAGAACAGTTCTACATCTGAATCGCTAAGGGCTATTGGGTACTCGAAAACCCTAATTCAACGAGGGTATTCACTGTATCTACAGTGGTGCCCGAGTCACTGCCGAATTCCTGGCAATGAATTCGCCGACTTATTAGCTAAAAGGGCCTTAAATAAGGCTACTAGCGAAAGGACGGTTTCTTTTTCTTTCCTAAAGTGTAAAGCCAAAGAAATCACGCTAAAGATATGGAAGAGCCAATGGGAAATAAGGCATAAGGCAAACTACGCCGGACTTGGTCGATTATATCGACAAATTAGTCAAGATTCGCTACGATTCCAGTTTAAACCTTTTGTTGATATAAAAGACTTTTGGCCTATATATATTCAGCTGAAGACTGGGATCGGCCCTTTTGCGAACTATCTGAATATAATTGGCAAAGCTATAACCCCCTTTTGCAGGTGTGGCAAATCAGAAACCAGCATTCATATAATCAGATTTTGCTCCTTATATAAGGAGCAACGGAAAGACTTAGTAAAGTCTATGAAAACCTTGGATCTTTGTGTTTTATTTTGTACGAAATCAGGTATCGAGAGTCTTTTAAGATTTATCGATGATTGTGGAATTAAGCATAAAGGCTTACGTCTTTAAACACTCGTTTTGTTATTTGTTTTTGTTTATTTACCTGCGTATTTGTTTTGCTCTTTTAGATCGGAATTTTTGTTAAAATTGATTTTGTATAAGGATTATAGGATGTGATTGGCTGAAAGATTCGGCTACGGGTCGCTTAAATCCCTGTAGTTATTAGTTCTGTAGCTAGATAGCTGCCTCTTCATAGCCGAAAGGCTGCATAAGAGTAATGAAACAAAAAAAAAAAAAAAATACCGACAAACTTGCCGGTATACGCTTCGATTTTAGTTAAAGCTATATATGGATATAAAGGGTCTATGGCCTATTTATATGTAACTGAAAACAGGAATAGGCCCGTTTGCAGCATATTTATATATAATAGGTAGGGCTGACAGCCCTAACTATCTTTGTGGCGAGAAAGAAACCGCTATACATATCGTTGCCAAATGCTCCTTATATAAGGCGCAAAGAAAAGTCTTGTACAAGGTTACAAGAACAATGGATTTATCAGTTCTTTTTTGTACGAAGAATGGGATAGAAAACCTACTAGGGTTTATTAAAGAAACCGGGTTTTGCTAGGGGCAGGGATCTTAGGGGCGGTTGTTTGTTTTATTTTGTTCTGCTTTATTTTATTGTGTTTTGTTTTGTTTTGCTTTGCTCTTCTTGATTGGAAAACTTTGTTATAATAGGAAAAAGAGTAGGGCATATAGTGGGCAACTGGCTGAAAGATTCGGCTAATAGAGGCTATTATGCTGTATTTAAACGGTCCTGTAGCTAGATAGCTACCTCTTCATAGCTTTGCAGCTCCACAAGAGTAATGAAACACCAAAAAAAAAAAAAAAAAAAAAAAAAAGGGTTTTTTTTGCTTATATCATTTCTTATCCTACCCTCTCATTGGCTGCAGCTGGAATCTCTTTATCCTTACGAGGGCCTAAGTGTACCCGCACCCTGTCCAACAAACAACGGCTGAATATGCGATAAGATCAGGTAGGCGCAGCCAGCCAGCTGGGCCGAGTCGACGGCCGACACCAAGAGCCGCTGCGACTCCATGACGTCTCGTGGGGCTCTTGGATGCAACAGGGACAAACCTGGGACCTGTCCGAGAGTCCACAGCGGGGCACTATTCGGCGGCCCGAGCCCAAAAATGCCGGCTCCATAATTCCGACATGTTTCCCCCGCGAAAACTTTCCAAAGCACAAGTTTGGGGCCCACTTGAATATCGCGTACAACGAAGTATACAATTGTGTCGGTGTGTGTGTGACTGACTGCCTTACCAATGTCTTTACAAGCACGTGAACAGCAGGCCGGCGAGCTCGTCAGCATGACCGATCAAGATAGTCGAGGACACTTCCGAAGCGCGCGAGCTCGTGGCCCCTCAGATTCGAGCATGCAGGTCTTCGTTATGAGCCACCCTGAGCATTCAACGGGCACGTTATCGCGCGCAAATGTCTTGGAAACTGATTGATAGTTTTGCAGTTGCATTCAGTAGACTCGCGGTGTGACGAGAACCACGGGAGCCCGCGGCGAACAAGCAGATGGGGTTGACGTTGGAAGTCGTTACAAAACACTAGAAGCTTGATCTGAAGGCTTGTTTTGCCGCATATTGCGAACGAAGTCTCGACGACTTCCGATCCTGTACGGGTTCTCGTTGCACAAGGTACCGTCCTCACACGGCTTTTTAAAGGTAGCTTCCACTACAGCAGGCCGTCAAGAGCTTATAGGCCTTCTGATACTCAGTCCTTAGATTGTAATATATGGGGCGATGCATCTGTACTGAACGCTTCGGTTTCTATTCCAGACCAAGTTCCCAACCCATTGAACAGGGAGACACTATTGCCAAAGGTCCCTCCACATCTCCTTGAGACCATAATGCGGCGTCTTCGATTCGTAAATCTTCGCAGTCCGGCTCTCCCTCGCAAATCGATCCAGTATACTCCCTTTCCGGTGACCACCTTCATTGAGCATCGACCTCTGCGGTCGCCTCGCGCGCTCCTTGATCTCGTCGGCCACGAGCGGTGCGATCTCCGCAAAGCAAGCCTTCAGCTCGCGCTCCAGACTGAAGTAGGGCTTCTTGGCCAGCTCGGGCGCCATGAGGTTGTAGGAGCGAGTGATCGCGTTGAGGTTGCTGATAGCTAGGTCCATGTATGATCTTTCTGTTGCCTCCCACGTAGGGTCGCGGAAAGGACTCGACAGCGTTACGTCAGGCTCGGAAGACGGCGGTGCGTCTGGCGTACTGTCCGCAGCTGGAGGCTCCGGCAAGGCCTCCTGCCTCAGCGCAACCATGACCACATCATCCGTCGAATCCGTCGGAATGGAAGTCTGATCAGACGGCCTCCGCCGCGGATTGTGCACCTCCTCCGCACGGGCATACTCCCGCGCCCGCCTCATCTGCTCCTCTAGCGTCCCGCCCCGACTGGCAATCATCCTCGCCGCGTGGCGCTTCCAATCATTCCTCAGCCGCGCGCGGAACACATGCGCCGCCTTGACCAGATCTTGCTGCTTCTCAATCCACGGCGGGACGATCTCCTGCTTCTTGATCATCTTGTTCATGATGTACTCCGTTGTGTCGATGAACGGATTATCCGCCCGCGTGTCGCGCTCGACGCCCTTGCCGCGCGGGATGTGCTTGAACTGGCCCCGCGCAATCGCATCCTCAATCCGCTCGTTCGCCAGCGCCGTCAAACCCGAGAGGGTATTTGGCAGCGCGCGCGCCGCGGGCGTGAAGCGATCGCGCAGCTCCTTCTTGTATTTCTCGCGCTCCTCGTCCGTGAGGCCCGTTTCCCTCTCCTTCCGCGCCATGTCGGTATACACGCCCGCCGCGTCGCGCGCATTGGCAACCTTGTGCCCCGGCGTGACGCTCGGCGCGCGCTTCAGGCGCATATCCACGGGCACGCCGCCAGGCGTGGGGATCTTGGGCCGGCCGCGCAGGCCGGCCGCAAGGGGCTTGCGCGCATCGGTGAGCATGCGCAGCACGGCGTCGGATTCGGACTCTTGGCCGGTCCAGGGCTGCGCGGTGGCGATGTCGCGGGTGCCGGCGGCGGCGGCCTCGGGCACGTCGCTGGCTAGGCCGGCGTCGCGGAGCGCGGCGCTGTGTTCTTCGCGGAATTTGGCGTCGGCGATTTTGTTGAGCAGGCGCTGCTTGAGCTCTTCGTTGAAGCCGGCGTCTTCGACGGCGCGGCGGCCTGCGCGGCCGCCGGTGAAGAGGGCTTCGTCGGTGGCTTCTTCGAGGCGGCGGGCCATTGGGCCCGATTCAGGGGACTGGGTCGCATTTTCGTGCTTTGTGGCTTCTTGCGGAGGGGTGGTGCCAGTGCGCGCTGGCCTGTGGTCTTCGGAGTAGGACCGTGGGGCGTGGAAGGTTGGTGGGACGAAGCGCGACGTCGAGCGGCTCAGGGCACGGAAGCCACGGGCTGAGACGCCTGGAGAGAGCACCATGGTGACTGGTGATGTGAGGGCTGTGGGCACATAGCACTGTGAGGTGCTTCGAGCGGAAGCTGGTAGCGTGAGGGAAGAATGCTACAAAGTAATGTGGTCCATGACGATCTGGTAAACTTTGTTGCCACTCGCACCTGTGCGCTTTCGGCTGGCGGAGATAAGAGCTGGCCGGATTTAAGACTGCGGTCATGGAGCAGCCCCCCCCCCTTTTCCCCACCTTTCACGCATTCGCTCCCTGGCTGGAGGTTTCGCACACAATCAGTGTATGCAAAACAGAAGGGCAAAGCAAATTCTGTACACGACTTTGACCATTGCCGTCTTTGTAAATCATCCAAGACTGCTTCTTGTCACGTCTTCTCGTGAGATGTACAGCAGATATATGTGCTGGCAGTCGCGGAGGTGGGGAGGGGGCCATCACACGAAGGCCGTCTATAATCCATGATATACTTGGTAATTTCAAAATCATTGGGTCCCTGTTCGATTCCCACAGAGGACAAAGCATTGCCATCCATGTGTTCAAATCTTGCGCAGTTTATGACTAGCTGCCCACGAATGTGTGCACATTTGGCGCCATCTGTGCGATGTGACTCTGCCATGCCTCCAGTGCCGCTGGTGAGGTCGCACGCGTCTGTGCCAGCTATACTTTACGGGCGAGGACAGGGAAGACTTCAAGAGAACACGCACACTTGTTTAACATAGATACGAAAACTATGCAAAGTTGCAAAGTAGTGTGGACTTCTGGCCGAGTTAGCGGCGGAGCGCTCGCAGATTCAGAGGCTTAACGGAAGGTCATCTCCACTGTACTAACATTCTGGACTCGCAGCATCTATATCACAAAGTACTTGAGGAGGGGATACCTTGGCTGACGTGGAGCCGAAAGAGCAAGAGAGCAAGGCTACTGTCATCAGAGGCCGCAGTTTCGGGTCGCACTACCGGGCAGCCCCGAGGTGATGAGGATCGATTCCACCACGCGTGAGGGCGGTGGCGATGTTGGAGGCTTTTTCTACTACTCACGTGGAGGGCCGTCCCAGTTTCACCTTCCAGTATCACCTCCAAGCATGATCGTCCGTAGCAATCGGAGGACCTGGAAGGCGAGGCCTCGAACTGTGGCCGCGGACCATGTTGATTGAGTGTGGCGTCGCTCCCAACAGTCTGGTACGGCCGACTGCGACCTGCGGTGTGGCCTTTGTGTCCTGTGCACACGGGGTCCCATCCAGTTCTTCGCAGGTGAGCTGTGGTGTTGGTGCATCTTTGGGAGTCTGGCAAGGCAGTTTGGCCGTCGAGGAGTCCTGAGCACGCCATGTCAACTGCAGCCTCTTGGCGAGACAGCCTGGTGGGAACCACCGTTGCCTGATTCAGCCACATACGGAATGTAGCCGGGTGCTACGACTCCTCGAGACCTTGGGGGCAAAGCAGGGTCGTCAGCGTATATATTTGTGGCGTGTTGCATAGACAGAAGAAACATGGAAGGCAGACCAAACTTGGAAGATATTGAGATGCGAAATAGAATCTTGAACTTCCAAAAGGAGTGACACCCTTTTCTGTGGATGATCTGGAAGGAGCTGTACCCTGGCAGCCTGGAAGGAAGAAGCGGGGTGCACAGTACGAGCAGATAGGTACTGTAATGTGATTGATCAGGCTGCCGCGTTATTTCCGGACGGATGCCTGGACCGCGGCTAAGTGTCTGTGCACCAATCGCGAACCAGTGGGCCCTGCATTGATATCTCCAAACCGACAAGTCTTTTCTCTGGGATCGCGCTCTCAATCTGCCCTTTGCCTCATGCTCGGCGTCGACGATCTCCTACATCGGGATCTACTGTACTGAGTACACAGTCCAAGCACTAACTGGCGCTATCAACTTGAGTGGCATCGACTTCTCGGTTCAAATGAGGATCTGTCGCTGTGCCGCACGCTTGAGTCGCAGCTGACGCAACATCACCACGATCCAACATCCAAAGGCTCTCTGGTTGCTTGAGGGCCGTCGATGTAAGCTGGGCATTCCCGGGCGGCAATTGCCAGTCCACTGCAGGTCCCACATACGGCCTCTATATGCCGTCAAGACCTCGGGGGCCTTGGAAGTCGGAATCCATAATGGCAGCTGCGTCTCGGATGCCAACCGGATGACGGCGCCCCGGATTTCAAATCTTCAACGACGATGCAATCCACAGCTCCACCTGGCAGCCCCCAACAGCACCAAATATGCGGCTTGCAGGGTATTTGCTGTGCCCTGGTCACTGTCACACAATCGAGGCTGAGGAGAGACGGCCAACTGGCCGACGCAGCATGTCGTGTCAGCAGCGCTCGTCTTCGAGTGAGACTTATTCATCAATCGCAGTCTGCCGCTGCTCATTCGCTCAGTCCATGGCTTCGCGTGGTGAGGTGGCGTCAATGGAGAGACACACGCAGGTAACGGCACCCACACTCCGCCGAGTCCCATATCATCATCTTTCTCGCCAATGTCATCCAGAGTCCCATCGCACCCACTTTGTTTCCCACCCTGGCGCCTGACAGTCACTCCGCGATCCCTGCGCCGTACCGCGAACGCACATGCATCCCCTGGGCTTGTGCCACCCTTCAACGGCCCGCTGCGTGATCTCTTCGAGTTCCTCGAGATCCTTCCGGTCAGAAAGTGGATATTGTGGGCACATTGCCGACTGGACTTTGTTTGTTGCCTTCGATGTTGGCGGCATTCGTTTGCACAACGGGTGCTGCTAACGCGGACACGATCATCTCATGACCCCAGACTGGCCTCGCGAAGCAGCAGCATTTATCCAACCTGCCTCTGCTCATGTGTCGAGGTCGAGGTTCTTGGTTCGTACTTGCACTGAGATGGCTTAGAGCTGATCTATTCCTGCAGCATCTGCAGCCCTTTTGTCCGTCATCCGCTGTGGCCGAGCCACTCTCCACGCCCATCGATGCACAGTGAGTGGGTGGGCGAATGCGTGTTGCCTAACTTGTACCACGCCCACCGCACTGTCACCGCAGGGTGACATTTGGCATCCGGGATCCACCTACAGCTCATCCATGCTCATCTCCAGCTGCACTGCACCCACGCCTGGACCGAATCCTTCCATATCAATTCTTACTGCACCTACGAGCCTCGTCTTTCTCTAGTTCCGTGGCACTCGACTCCTCTCTATTCTTTTGCCCTTCTTGCTACCACCTACGGCCCGTGCCTGACCGAAGTCAGCCCGCCCGTCCTACTCATCTCCGATAGTCTTGAATCCTTTGCGGAGGCGCAGGTCTGATAGACCTCACTTTGCGGCTCCTCTCCTACATTTCTGCCGAGGCTTTTTTCTTCCTACCTGCCTACCTTTCTTTAGGCATACTTGATTTTCTCTCTTTCTCTCGTTTGTGGCGTTACGATACCCGTTTTCTCCGTCGTTTCTTCGTCGCTTCTCTGGTGCCCGCATCCCTTCAGAGATACCCAGCCAGTTCGCTTCATTCGAGTGCGTGCTGTGCCATACTGGGCCAACGACCCATTCAGGTTTTCGTTCATCTGCCGCGGCCTAGCCTAAAACACAGGCGCGTGTTCGTCTTTTACTATTACCGTGTCCTGCCACTCTTGCGCATTATCGCGTTGGTACCCTTGCACGCAAGACGAATTGATTGGAGCGCCTGTTATCAAACCGCTTTCCAGGACGGGAATCCCCACAATGGCAGAAGACCGGGCGAAAGCCAAGCGCTGCTCTCTGCCCAAAATTGACACCAGCTCCAACTCAACATCATCATGGCAGAACGGAACTGTGGACAAAAAAGGCGAGGGGAACAATAAGCCAGGATCGAGTCGGCCGCAAACCCTCCAGGATCAAATTCTCAATTCGGTTGCGAGCTCCCTGTCTCTGTCCCCGAGTCGGCTGCGCGAATCCCTATCGATGGGACAGTCTGCAACGCCACAGTCGGTAGGGCACACCATCGACAATGGACCGATGTTGGAAGACCTGACCATTCAGACCAAGGTGCTTGCCGGCTCGAAGACTCTCGCAGATATGGAAACCAAGCTTGTTCCAGCCTCTGCGCATTCTATGGTCGCAACTGTCATCGACCCTGATGTCGATGACACAGACTCAGAGTTCGAGTCTGAAACAGAGTCCGAGTCTAACGAACAGGTAGAGAAAGAAGTTGTGCCAAATTTCGACTCCTCTTCCGACGACGACGACGACGATGATGACGATGTGGACATGCGATCGGCGTCCATTATGATTGCGCCAGAGAAGATCCATCGTGCGAGCCTTATGGACACCGCTCGGCTGAGAGGTAGACAGGACTTCGACAAACACGTTCGCATGGCGAGTGCGGACGTACGGCCGCCGATGCCGTTAGTCTCCTTCGACAAGCCGGGGGAGGTGGAGCTGTTTCTGGGTTCGGAGAAGGCTGTGTCCAAAGTGGTCGTCTTGAAGCCACGCGCTGGTCTGTTCGAGGACAAAATGGTTGCTTGCCTGACTCTTAAGAGCATTTCACCGCATGAACCGAATCTGCACAAGATTGACCTCATATCACCTTCTCAAATGTTCTTTGCAGGCACGCAAATAGCAACGATCAAGCAGAATCTCAGAGACACCAAACTGGTCGACGAGAAGGCCATCCCGGAGGTGTGGATACCATTGGACCGCATGCCAACAATCCCAGAAACGGACGACACAGACCGTCGAAAACTGCGCACTTGGGTCCAGAACGCGAATCAGGAGATATATGAGCGGGTCAAGACTGTTGTCACGGATCAACCGCTATCGCAGCCTACGACTGACATGGAACGGGAAATGCAAAAGCTGGTGGCACGGGTATTACAGGTGCCACAGGACCAAGTCGGCATGAATTTCACCTTCGGGCAGCTCGGTGGTGACGAGGTGACAGCCATGGCCCTTGTGACGAACGCCAGGATGGAGTCGATACAGCTGGAGAGCCACGAGATCTTGCAAAAGAACAGCTCGCTTGCACATTTGGCCACAGTAGCAACACAAAGGGGAGGGTTGGCCCACAAATGGACTGCAGACCAGCGAAGCAAGACTCCCGACATCCCAGAGACGCCGACCGCGACTTACTTCGACCTTTCTCCGATGCAAAAACTTTATTTCCACACCAAGATGGGCGGCGATGCCACTTTGCGCGGCTCTTCTGACGGCAACTATCGGTTCAACTCGTCTCTACTTTTCCGGGTGGGCAAGGGACTGACCGTGCAGGATATTTCAGCAGCCACAGACACTGTGGTCGGACACCATGTGATGCTTCGAGCCCGATTCGCCGAGGTCAAGGGCGAATGGATGCAGCGAATACTGCCCAAGGTCGAAGGGTCCTACTCCTTTATGCATTACACGATTAGCACAAACCAGCAGGTCGAGTCCGTCGTGCATAACACCCAAGCTATGATCAACGTGGAGAAGGGTCCGGTCTTTGCCGTTGCGCATTTTCAGACCACGGATGGCCATCAAATGATCTATGTGGCGGCTCATCACCTTGTCGTGGATGTGGCATCATGGAGATTGATTATCAATGACATGGATGAGTTATTACAGCAAGGCACACTTCTGTCACATAGCGCCATGCCTTTCCAGAGATGGACCGAGCTGCAGAAGATGGATGCACAGATGCCTTCCGGTGGTCTACCGTTTGAGATCTCTCCAGGGGACTTGAGCTATTGGGGCTTGCTAGACGCGTCAAATACGTACGCGGATGCCGATGAGGCGAGTTTCTCGCTTTCGGAGGAGCTGACGTCCATTCTTGAGACGACCTGCAACCAGGTACTCCGGACGGAGTCGGTGGACATCTACATTTCCGCTCTTATGCTCTCTTTCGCTCAAACTTTCCCAGACCGAGGTGTCCCAGACGTGTGGAATCAAGAAGTCGGCCGGGATCTTTGGAGCAATGATATTGACATTACCGACACTGTGGGGTGGTTCACCACGCTTTGCCCACTCAATCAACCAATCTACGCCAGCAGCGACTTTGTCGATGTCCTCCGTCGACTCAAGGACACTCGCAGAGCAGTTCCACATCGAGGCGTCCACTACTTCGCCAGCAAGTTCTTCAACAATAATGACACCACGAAACCCGAGTCCGCACGAGCTCGTTCTCCTCACTTCCTCCAGATTGCAACGCGTGACTGGCCTATCGAGATACTCTTCAGTCATGCGGGCGAGATTCAAAATCTGGGTCGCGACAATGGTGTCCTCGAACAGATGGCCCTCCCAGGACGTACTCTCGACTCCCGGATCTCCGATATTGGCCCTGCCGTAGGACGGATCGCCCTATTTGAAGTCAATACCACGATCGACCAAGGATCCGCAAAAATCAAGTTTCTCTACAATCGCAACAGCAAGCATTCGGAGATGATCAAGATCTGGATCACCAACTACGAGCACCTGCTCCTTGAAGCCATTGGCAGACTGCGATTTGCAGAGGCCGAGCTGACGCTCGCTGATATCCCGCAGCTATGGGCAACGGGTGTCACATACGAGGGATTGAATAAGCTCAATAGAACGGTCGTGGCGGAATTAGGACTGGGCAGTGTCAACGAGATCGAAGCTGTATATCCAGTCACACCGGTACAGCAAACAATTTTGGTCAGCCAGGCCAAAGCGCTTCAATTCCCAGCTGGACGTGGTGCGATCAGTGACGGAGAGGATGGCCACAGCTACATGCCCAGCCCAAGCACAAACAGCAACTCGAGCGCCTACCATATCCATACCATGTATGAATTCTCGAGTCCTGACGGCACATCGGTCGACTTGGCGCGGATTGTGTCCGCGTGGGATCAAGTTGTGGCTCGATGCGCTGCGTTGCGGACCGTCTTTATCGAGAGCGTTGCTGAGGAGGGCCTGTACAACGCGGTAGTACTGAAGAGATGGAACCCCAACATGCTGTTTCTAGATGCGACACCTAGCGAAGACCCAGCTGATACGCTCAACAATCTCCCTCCTCTTACAGCGAGCCCCGGACTGAAGAGTGTGCCTAGAAATAGGCTCACGATATGCCAGTCACCGATGAAGACAGTGGTCAAGCTTGATGTGTCCGCTGCACTGTGCGACATGATGAGTGTCAACACGCTCATAGCCGACCTCAAGCGAGGTTACACAACGGGCAGAGCACTGCCCTCTGCCAACAGCGATGCGGCGGTCTTCTCGTATCCCGGCTACCTCGACATACTACGCGGCTTGGACCGAGAGAGGAGCATCCAGTGGTGGCGAGCTACACTGGCTACTGCAACACAACCTTGTCTTTTCCCTCAATTGGACTTTTACCATTCGGGCGACACCAAAGAGAGGCCACGCAAGTACGACAATATCCATGTTGAGATTCCAGACGTCGCAGCGCATAAGATCACGGAGTTCTGCCGCGTATACAAGACTACCACGGGATCAATTTTGAGGCTTGCTTGGGGCATGGTCTTGCGGTCCATCACGGGCATAAATAACATCTGCTTTGGATACAGAGCACCTGGACGCTCGGCCACCCTAGAGGGCATGAGGTCAGCAGCCGGCTGCTTCGCGAACACAATCGCAGTCACTTTCGACCTTTCTGCTTACAAGCCTGTGGGCGTATTGCTGAGGCAAATCGAAGATGGCTACAACTCTGCTCTGCCGCACCAGCATATCACCATGGCTGAAGTGCGACACGCCTTGACTACAGGGGCCAAGGGCGCTGGTGTCGACGTGCGGCTGTTCAATACCTGCCTTGCTTTCACGGAGGAACCCGCCGATCTCAATAGTCATTTCACGGTGCAAAAGACTTGCGAGTTGCGCAACATGATGAACCACGAAACGACTGACTACGATATGACAATCAACACACGCTTCAGCAGCGCCACTGGTCGCTTGGTTGTTGACATTGGCCACTCGATACTCTCTGAGACACAGGCGCACAACATCGCCAATACTATTGGCCGCGCGGTCGGCGCCATTTTGAAGTGCCCCTCGCCTTCCGAGCCCATCGGCTCCCTCGACTTATTCTCTGACCGAGACTATGCGCAGATTGTCAGATGGACGAGTCCGGGCGACAAGGATACTCAACAGCAGCGAAGGTTGCTTCATGAGCTGATTTTCGATCAGAGTATAACGCGTCCTGATTCGAAGGCCGTATGCGCCCACGATGGAGATCTCACGTACATCCAGATCGAGGTGCTCTCGCACAGACTTGCTCATGTCCTTCTCGAGGCTGGGGTCATCCCGAAGAGCGGCAGGAAAGCAGCGGTGCCAGTAATTCTCGACAAGTCCAAATGGGCACCGATCGCTCTCCTCGCCGTGCTCAAGGCTGGCGCCGCTTTCGTTCCCGTCGATGCGGACGAGATGGGTTTCGTTTCCAAAATTGCCGAGCAGCTTGGGCCGTCATCCAAAGTCGCGATCGCGTGCACTGCCGCTACGGAGGCGTTGGAGAGCTCGGCCTCAGACTCGGACCCTATCTTTGACCGGGTCATCTACCTGAACGATGCGCTTATGAAACGACTCGAACGTGAGGTGCCTTCGCCTGGACTCTTGCTGCCGCCAAGCAAGCCTGAGGATGTGGCCTGTGTGTTCTTCACGCCTACCTCGTCGCGGTCGGTGCGTGGAATCAGCTTCACGCACGCAGCGCTGTCTACTTGCTTCATTGCGCAGGGTCCTGCTGTGGGTATCAATAATACCACGCGCGTGCTGCAATTGTCGAGCTTTAACGTTGATGTTGCGCTGTCCGAGGTGTTCACCACGCTGGTTCATGGTGGAGCGATGTGTATCCCGACATCAAAAGATCGGTACAACGACTACACTGGGTGCGTCACGCGGTTCAGCGCCAATTGGAGCTACATGACGCCCTTGCTCGCCAGGAAGCTCAACGTGGAATTGCTTCCCACACTGAAGACTGTCTGCTTCCGAACTCGTGGGCTAGATGAAGACACCTATGCGCCATGGAAAGGTCGCAAGAGAGTGGTCATGGCCTATGGTGCGCCAGACGTCTGTCCACTGGGTATCTCGTTTCTCGAGATCCATGGACCGCACCACCTCCGCGCTATCGGTCGACCCATCGCAGGCTCTGCATGGATTGTGTCGGGTGAGGACCATCGCAATTTGATGCCGGTCGGCGCAGTGGGTGAGATGGTTATTGAGGGCCCGACGCTCGGCAAGACCTTCCGGACGAGCAGCCTCGCCAGTGATGACGAAAAAGAATTACCCGACACTCCGACCAGTCCGAATGCCAACAAGACGCCCTTCTCTAAGGGCCATCAGAACAGGCCCAGCATCAGCACCATCCATTCTGAAGGCGAGGGTCAAGGCAAGAAGCGCTACTACAAGACTGGCCACTCAGTGCGTTACATCGAGGGCGGCTTGATGGAGTACGTCTCGTCGAAGCGCGAAGATCTCGAGATCAACGGACGCATCGTCAACCTTGCACAGCTCGAGCAGCTCATCCGCCGTGCGCTGGGGCAGGGTATTGATGCCATGGTCGAAGCGCTTGCGTTCAAGGGTGAGCGTGGGCGACAGCCCACCCTCGCTGCCTTCTTGGAGCTGGGCAGCGACATTGGCACAACGGCGCCAAAAGACCACACCATCGACTTGACGAAGATGAGCGACGACGTCAAGCAAAGGGTGCACATTGCCAAGAAGCTCGTGGAGAAGGCTTTGTCGGGTAAAGTGCCCGACTTCATGATTCCCAAGATCTATATACCTGTCCGCCACCTGCCGACGACGTATTCGCTTAAGGTCAACCGGCGCAAGCTGCAGAAGGTCATCAAGGGCTTATCGCGTGAGCAGCTGATCCAGCTGGCGACAGTGGAGTACCCCGAGCAAGTCCATTCTGAGATCCGTGGGGCGCAGCCAATGCACATGAGCGGGCCAGAGGCGAGCGTCCGGACGATGTGGGCCGAGATGCTTGGGATCGATGAGGGTGCGATTACGCCCGCTGATGGATTCATTAAGCTTGGCGGCGATGAGATAACAGCTGCGAAGGTGATTGTACAATGTCGGAAGGAGGGGCTGCCTATGACTATTGCGGATTTGATGCGTGATGTGCCGCTCAGCCAGTGGTGTCGTGGTGGGTCTTTTCAAGGTACTGGTGCTGCTCAGCCGATCGTCACACCTGGACAGACCGCACTCTCTGTTCGGACGACTAATACCGCAGAAGAGGGCATTGAGACAACAAACACTCTAGACAGAGCACTGGAAAGTGCGATTGAGTCAATTCAGCAACAGCAGCAGCAAATCGAGCCGCAGATCCAGCGAACGACGACTATCACCAGCCAGATATCGACCGCTACCACTGCAGTAGCAGCGCCGACCCCGCAGGGCATCGACAGGGCGTTCATCGACGAGACACTGGCTGACAAGCTTCTCATGGAACCTGGTCTCATCCGCGACGTCGCCGAGGCCACCTCAACCCAGGTTCGCCACATCGAGACCGCCACTCTCACACAAGAAGCGCCGCGGATGGCAACCAACTCGCCACACGGCACAGGCCCGGCAAACATCAACTACTTCGTCTTCCACTTCACAGCCGCCAGCTCCACGTCCTCGGTCTCGGCGCGCCGCATCGAAGAAGTCTGCCATATCCTCGCCTCGATCCACCCTATCCTGCGCACGGCGTTTGTTACCCACGTCGAGGACCAGACCCGCAAGCTCTACCAGGTCGTACTCAAGAGCCACAACGTCGACTTCAAGCACATCTCGCGTGTGCAAAGCTGGCGGCTGAACCCGTCGATCGAGAAGGAGATCAAGAAGGACCGCGAGAAGCTCGCCACAGAGCAAGATCTGTTTGCGCGCCCGATCACGAAATTCATCTTCCTAGACGCAGGCAAGACTTCCGCGCTAGTGATGCGCCTCTCACGGGCACAGTATGACGACCAGACAATCGCTCTGCTGGTAAAGGACCTCAAGAAGCTCTACGACGGCGGGCACAATCCGCCGAGACGACCGGGCTTTGCAGACTTTGTTCGCGAAGCCTCGCTAGCGCAAGTGGGCGACGAGGCGGAGCGGTACTGGCGCGGGTTGCTGGACGGCGCGGTGCCGACGCAGGTGGTGCGGCATACAAAGCCGCCAAAGCTGAGCAACGCGGTGCGTACGCTGCGCGAGAGCGTCTCGGTCAATGCCACGACCATGGGTGGGCTGGGACTCTCATTCGATACTGTGCTTAAGGCGGCGTGGGGAATGGTGCTGGCGACGATTGCTGGCACGCCAGATGTGGTGTTTGGTGAGGTTGTTGATGGGTGCCACTCGCGTTTGCAGCAGCACCTTGGGCCGTCGAGCGTGAATCGTGGCGGAGTGCTTGGACCGACGTCAACAGTCTTGCCTGTGCGAATTTGCTTTGCGGACAGCCCGACTAGTCCTATGAAGTTGCTCGAGTGCGTTGCTGCGCAGCGAGCCTCGGGTGTACCGTACGAAAATCTAGGCATGCTCGATATCGTGGAGAAGTGCACGCCTTGGCCGTACTGGACACGGCTTAGTACCGTCGTGCAGCATCGTGCCGACTCGGAGCTAATGATGGACGGGAAGGCCAAGCCGTTCAGACTGGGCCAGGCGCTGTGCAAGATCAATGTCATTGAAAGTGACATTGTCGACATTCCGGATTTTTTGGTGCGGAGTATCGTCAAGGACAAGTCAGAGGAGACTGCGGCGACGAGCAAACATGGGGACAAGAAGAATGTTGAGAAGGCGGCAAGCGAGAGGGCTAGGACGAGTTTGATGGATGGTGACGAGCAGCTCGAGATCTCGGTCTCGTTTTGCGAGCAGCGCGTGCCCGCTAATCTGGCACAGGAGGTTCTCAACAAAGTCTGTGCCTATGTGGGCATGTTAACCGGCTTCAGCATCATGCAGAACGTCGTGCCGACCGCGGCGCAGTACTCGAGCCTCGCGAAGCAAGTCCCGCTCAATAATAACAACTTGGGCAACGGCGGCCCTGCGGCTGGCGTCATGTTCAATAATCCCTTCGGCGGCGGCACGATCCAAGTCAACTTCGCGCAGCTGGAGGCGAAGATGTCCTCGGAGCAGATGACGACGATCCAGGCGACCATCGAGGATGCCTGGCGCAGTACGTTGGACCCGCGGACGCTGGGCGTGCCCGAGGAGCACGTCACGTCGGCTGCGTTTTACGATCTTTGGGGCTCACTCATTCCTGCTGGGCACCTGGCGGATTTCATTACTGATATGATTCCCCTGCGTTTGACTGGCGAGCTGGCGACGAATTTGTTCGGGAACAACCTGGATGGCTTCGTTATCACGATGAACGAAATCGTCGACAACCCCACCATGCTCGATCAGTTCCAGCTCATCGTCCGCAAAGCATTCGGCGGCGAGGGTCGCGACCGCTCGTACAGCGTGCGCAGCAGGAACAACAGCCTCCCGCAGTCCGTCTGCAAGAGCAGCAGCCTCACGAGTCTCGCGAACGGCAAGAGTAGCAGTCAGACAAGCCTCGCGCTCAGCCGCGCCGGCACCATTGCTACCCTGCACGGGCCGTCCAAGCTAGGCGGCGCAGGCCACTCACGCAACCGCAGCGACTCGTCTACCGGTGGCCACACTGATGGCTCGTTCGGAGCGGACTCGCCCGCGGTGAACTCGTCGTCGTACGCGGTGCCCGTCTTCCCTGCGCACCCTGCCGTGTCGCCGCCCATCTCGACGAACCGCGGGCCTCCATCGGTACGATCAACAATAACATCGCGCAAGAATAGCGATGCGAGCAATGTCACGTACCACAGCGCCACCACGGTTGTCGGCGCACCTGGGAATGTTGTGACCGCAGCAACAAGTGTCTCGAATACTCCACCGACGAGCATCGGCAGCCCGACGCCGAGCGAGCTTCCCGGCTCCGCGCACTACCCTGCCTTCGGCGTCAAGCGCTCAGCCAGCATCCGCCACGCCGACGCGAGTCCTGAGTCACCAATCTTGGGCAACAATCTGCTGAACATGACGACGAGTCCGCCGGTGGTACAGACGGGCTTCGTCGCGGCGCGGAAAAAGACGAATTTCGGGATCGGGAGCAGTCTTCGGCGCATGGCGAGCAATGCCTTGCGGCCGGGGTTGCAGAACCACAATAGCAATGGCAATGGCAGCGCGCCGAGGGGTGGCTCTCGGCAGATTCAGCACAATGCCTCGAACTTGTCGGTGTCTACGCTTGCGCCGCCGAAGTCGTCTGGCTCGGATATGAGTAGCAACAGTCGGACTGGCAGCAGCAGGGACAGGGAGACGATGCCGCCAGTCTCGCCGTGGGTCAGGGTGCAGAGCATGGCGCCGCAGCTCCCGCCGTTCTCGCCATTTTCGCCTGTCAACGGAGATGAGATGCACGATACATTCAGTCTGAACGGCTCGTCAGATGGGCAGAGAAGCGGCCCGTCACCGGACTTGTCACAAAGGACCACAAGCCGGGGGACGTCGCCGGAGCTGATTATGCAGAGTATAGATGACGGTGACAAAGGGGGGATGGGGACGGTCAGGGTTGACGAGGCGTCGCCGCCTGTGACGGGGCGGATCTCGGGGACGTTGGTGATGGATGAGAATGGGGATTTTTGCCGACAGATATCTGAGCCTGGATCTGCGGAGGCCAGTGGCAGTGACGCTGTGACTGAGGAGAGCGACGAGAGTGAAGGCGAGGACACGCTGCGCGCGGAACAGGCACAAGCCCTCCTCGCCGAACATCAAAACATACAAGCTCCACCAATCGCGTGGCATGACTCTCCCGTCCTGCAACAGCAAACCCACCGCCAGATCATCAAGCAACAACAAGATGCCAAGCCCAGCCCGAGCCCCGTTACTGAGACGTTCTACATGGAAGACGACGAGGAGTCCGAGGCCGAGGATGCTGATCAGGGGCAATACGACTCCTACGAGGAGCTCGACAGTTCGCCCGCTACGCCGCGCCAGAAAAATCTTGAGCAAGAAGCGGAGCAGCACAGGCCCGTGACAATGATTCACTCGCCCCAACAAAGCGCCCCTGCGACCTTCACCAGCGGCGGCGAGGGATCGCCCAAGCCCAAGCAAAGCCCGCGATACAGCGTCTTCCCGCGTTCCATAAGCGGCTCCTCATCACCGCCGCCCGCTGTGGTGAAGAGAGTCCCAACGCCAGCGAACAACACGACGGACGTGCAGGACTTCGCGTCGCTCGAGGCCGCGGAGATGAACGACGTCGTCTCGCCGCTGACGCCCGTCGAGCAGGCGATGCTATATAAGCAGCGGGGCGGGGTTGTGTATGGCGGCCATCGGAATCGTGCGCCGGTGCCGCCGGTGCCAATGATGCCTGGGGGGGTGGGGGTTAGTCCGATGACGCCGCCGTCGTATTTTGAGCGGGGCGCGGAGATGGGTGGGTTTCATGCTATTTGAATGGGTGTTTTGGGGGTGATGGTGGTGTGTCTATGTGTTTTTGTTGCATTGTTTGGAGTTTGTGGGAGAAGTGTGTTATTATTGGACTGATGGACGGAAAATTTTGGTTTTGCTTGTTTAGGTCTGCAGTATACCAAGTGAGTTATGTCGTATTTTGCATTGCATCCAGAATCATTATTCAAGAACCATGAAGCTCTAGTGTAATGCTCTCGTGGTTTGAATAGAAACAGTCTGAGGATCTGTGACCCCTGTACGGGTAGGAACAACCTTCTGGATCAGTCCTGTATCCGCATCAAAGAACATCCTGTCAATCATGATCTCCCGCTTCAGCACGGTGCTATTGGTACCCGGGGCAAACCGATGATACGCCATGTACCAGTCATCGGTGCCAGGGACATTCAGAATCGCGTTGTGCCCAGTCCCCAGTATGCCCTGGCTCGGATCATTCGTGAGGATCTCGCCCTGATATTCGAACGGCCCTGCAATCTGCGTCGACGTGGCATAGCCAACCCGATAGCTCGACGAGCTCGTCACATTGACGCTGTATGTCATATGATACAGTCCCTCCCGGTACACCATAAATGGCGCCTCCACGTAATTCGTCAGCCCACACAGCTGCTTCGTCGTAGCCACCCTGTGCGACAGCAAATCTTCCTTCATCTCAGCGTACTGCGCACGTCCATTCCCCCAGAAAATCACAACCTTCCCCGACACAGGATCCTCAAACACATGCGGGTCGATAGCGACATTCGTGAAAATCTCCTCCGTATTCGTGATGAAGGGCCTCTCCGCGGGCGTGAACGGGCCCTCGGGGCTCGGCGCGGTGCTCACGCCGATGCTGCGCTCGTTGTACGCCGGGTTGAAGCCGCTGTGGTAGAAGTAGTACGTGCCGTGGCGCTCAAGGACGCTGGGCGCCCAGGCGTCGACGATGGCCCAGGGGACGTCGCCGGTGGAGCCGTTGGCGACGGTGCCGTTGTAGAGGAGGAGCGGCTTGTCGGTGCGCTCCCAAGTGACGAGGTCGGGAGACTTCCAGGCGTAGTAGGCGCGCCCGCTTTCGGGGTCGTCGGGATAGCCGTCTTTGGTTGGGTAGATGTAGTAGGTCTTGTTGAATACTGCGATGTGGGGATCGGCCCAGAGGCCGGGGATTGTTGCGGTGCTGTTGGTCGCGGTTTCGTTTGTGAATTGCTTTGGGCCCGGGACATTGAGATGTTGCGCCTGAACGTGAGACGCCTGTGTGATGATTGTGCAGGTCAGCAAAGCCAAGATCGGATAAAGCGACTTGAAGATAGCCATCTTGTGTAAGGACGTGGTGTTCTACTGAAGTCTAGCTAGTGAGGGAAATGAGTGGGCTGAAGCCCAGACCACCTACTATGGGCGAAGGACAATTTTATAGCCCAGACACAATATCCAATTAGTTTTGGAGCGCTTGTTCAGTCAGGTGTATGAAAATGTGCTATGCGACCTCAGGATTGAAGATACCTAGGAGACAGAAATGCGTGTGGGATTGAAAATAAACTCAACGCACTATTGAAAGTATATTGGCGGCACGTGCATCAAGTCTAATAATAAAGTTGCAAGATCTTGGCGGGAACACAGGAATGACGGGGTGAGTTCAGTTATGCAAGTGTCATCACATGAATATCCTCCCCTTTGGCTGCTGTTAGTTGCTTTGGCACAGTGAACTTAACCTTGAAATTGCTTTGTAGAATACGAACCGAATGTCCCGGCTTCCTACCATCCAAGAACTACACATCCGGCAAATATTGACTCTTACCAAGTTTCGCCGATTTCAATGTAGAGCCCTGCTCCAATATTCCAAGGAGTCTAAGCCAAGTCAGCTCAACCCCGAACTAAGAAGTATCTTTTGCGAAGACTACAAGGTTCTGCCACAATTATACCGTAGGTCCCAACTTCCAATGTATGTATCAGGCCGAAAGCCCAGCATATGAATTTTGGATTCAAGACGAACAGGGGTCCATGGTGACCGCACCCTTGCTAACGTGGATATGGCCTCAACTCTGGTAAGAAGGCCTGGCGTCGTTACGCACCTGGAAACGTAGTCAGCTACTACTCGTAATTATGAAATACTAATGTAGAGTGTTCTGTGATCGGTGGTAAGTGCTCCTCTATCAGGAGTCTTAGCTTGTTAAAGGAGCGGTATCACCATCAAAAAGCCTCACAAAGCTACACAGGCAAAGAAGAGGTAGATTACCAACAATTCTACTTTGAGAGAAATAGTGCAACTTAAAATTAAACTATTTTCCACGGCTTAACCCAACTTTAAGGTTTCTACTTGGGGTCGAAAAGGGATATTTCAACTTTGCAAGGTCATGCAATTCCAAACCTCGCGTAACATTGACGATCTTCCAGCCAAAGAACTAGCAGAACAGGGTGCAAACATGGCACGGCGGGGCCCCAAGTATGATCCAAACCATAGACTAAGGCTTTGCAATTCAATGGACGAAGCGGGAGATCTGTCCACACTTGAAAATCGAACACAGCTTTTTCAGCGCCGTCTTCAGCGACCCGGATCCCCTGCCAATCGTTCGTTGAATCTGATCTCACGGGCCTGACAGTCAAAGAAAAGACTTCATTCGTCACCTCGAGATATTCGATTCGCTTCTCAGGCTCTTGCTCAGGATTACAGCCGCTATCTCGAGTAGCAATTTCGAAGAATTCGTCCGCAGGAACCCATTCGAAATCAACGAGGATCTTCACTACATGATGATCTTGGTAACGCGCATGGAAGATAGAGTTAATGCTGAGCCGTTGGTCTCCTACATTCATGACCCAGCCTGTCCAGGAACAGCTTGGATATCCCAGTCGGCGGCTCTCCTCGCTCGCCAGGTCGTACAAGAATAAAGCGTGGTAGACAGCAAAGTTCCACTTGTCAGGCACCACTTCTTCATCTCCCGCACTGGCTCTGGGTACCATTAGATGATAAGACATGATGACAGACAAGCCTTGTATATGCCGGAACCATTCCGGGTTCGTCTCCTGGACTTTGTTGAGTATGCCAGTGACGGCGTTGAGGATGTCATCAGGACACATGAGATCCTTTAGCAAATAGTCTTGAAGAATCGGACCTATTCCACCGTAATCTGCGTTGCTGAACGGAAATGTCCAATCATGATATTCCGGCGTTCCGTCGAACACAGAAAGTCCTGGGCAATGCCATACGCACATATTGTCCGTAAACGTCAATGTTCGGCAGTCCTCTCTGTATACCGATACGCGCATCCATCCTCTCCGGCCGAAATTTCGTCTTTTTCATGCCCGCATTTTCCAGCTTCTTCCATAAATTCAAATCCCAGTATAAATAAGAAGCAGCCTAGCGGCGACACCCCAAATACGGTCCCAGTGCGAGTGGGAACTAAGCTGCCGCCGATACCCTTTCCTCCATTCCAAAGCCTTCCAACACGCTATACTGCAGTGACGATATTCCGCTACAGCCCACTTCCACCGGGGTGCAAAACCCAGCTTCCGCTTCCCATTTCCCATCGCCATTTCCAGCTAAAATACCTAGGTATATCGGGCCTACCCGACCGGGTTCCGGTGTATTAATTCGTATACTAATGTCCAACAGTCTCACTTCCGCGCCCTGGAGGCTTCTTCTCAACGAGGAACATTTATGATCAATCTGGACAGGTGCAATGTAAACGGCACTGGCATCTGAGTACCATGCCACCAGAAAGCTTACAGCTTCGCGAATCACTCCCGACACCATCTCGTGAAAAAGCTTGGCCGGTGCGTGGGGAGTGTGGTTTCGCTCAGACATCATCTAATCTGACCTGCCTCCCGGTTGACGCTATGACGAACCTGCGCTTTGCTTGTCGATGAAAACTCCACCGTCCGCAGAATTGCCTGCTCGTCGCCGATGTAGTCAGTTCCCGGGCCGTGGCCGCGACCAACCCATGTCTTTGTGGGAGGCTGGAGAGATTCGAGTTTGTCGAGCAGCATCGCGTTATCGCCAAGCTGTTGGTACCTTGACGGTGTGGTGGTGTCCCCAGACCATGACGTTGAGGCAGCGGAGCCTTGCTTGGTGGAACGATTTTGGGACCATGTTTGAGCGGTCCGGATGACCTTGGGGATGCTCGGCAAGCAGAAGACCACGAAGACGCACGTCATCTCCGCGAGACACCAGATCGCCAGGGGTGACATAGCATATATCCAGTCTGTTGCGAAGTAGTAGCTAATTATGACAGCAAGTCGGAAACATGCGCAAATCAACGTGCTGTAAAATGGTCAGTATTGGCACCATCCTGACCAAGACTGTGGATCTGGCCTTGGAGATGAGCGGGACCACTTACACTATACCGAACGCAAAGACGACGGCCACTCCGATTTTCCTCTTCAGCGGAAGTTGGAGCTCCCAGATGACTTTCTGTAGAAGAACCAGAATGCATAAGTGAGAATATATATTGAGGCAAGCAACGTCGATGTCCATGTGTGTCCTGTTGAAGCAAGCTCCAGGTACTCTTTTGTCCCAGGTTCTTTGGAAAGGCCTGCAACTGAGATTTCCGGCAACTTCAATCGAAACGTAGAACGTAATGATAACGTCCAAGATGATGTTGCACGCCAACTGCGAGGAACAAAGTGAGTTGATGGTGCGCCTGATTGCTGGGCTTTGGGCCGCCACGTACGCGAAATCCGCCCGAGGTGCCTTTTGGAGCGAACACGCGCTTCCATTCTACCAGAATGGCCACTTTCATGAACAATAAGCCTACCGCGTAAAATTTCACGAAATATTGGAAGACCTGTCTGGAGTTAGCTATCGGGGGAAGAACCAATTGTCATGCAAAGGCAACTCACGTGAAGCATCTCCCACACGCTGGAAACAGTCGTATTCCACTGGTGCATATAGAGCCCAAGTACGTCAATTGCCCTATATATATACTGCACATAACCAACATACAATCCCTGGTCAGGAACCTTCGAATAAGTACGAGTAAGGAAGGGTGGTTAGGTCAATGGCGAGCTGACATCACTCACAAACCCCAAGATGCAGAGAACTGGAGAAAGATAATTGTGTCAGCCATTGGCACAAAGTCTTTCGAATGGTTATTGGTTACAATCCTCCAAATGCCTTACTCTCCAAATGAATATTCTCGAACATAGGCGCAAGGACACAAGAGTTACCACAATCGCTACAGAGATCGGGGCAGTAACTTCGCCAATGATGTTCTGGTTTGGTGGATCAATGAAATTGGCAACAGTCCCATTAGGAGCTGCCATTGCTGGCCCAGCAACAATTGCATCCTGTTCTGCCTTAGGAATTTTGTAAGTTTCATCAAGAGATGATATGTTGATGAGTACCAGGCAATCTTGTCAAACAAAGCTCCAAGTAAAGGTGGTGCAATAGGTATTAGTACAATATCAGCGGGGAGCACAAGCTCACATATTTAAGACTCTATTCAAACAGGAGAGAATTTGAAGAATGGAAAAGTGATCTAGTGGGGTTTGGCAAGAGCATTGAGAGAAAACCACAATATGCTGCCGTGTACCCAAGAGGAAGAGCGTTTAGGAGAATTTGCTCAGGTGGCCAGTCCCATCAGGGCAACAGCTAATCCACCAAATGCCACCTCTCACCGAACTCCCCCCTGGCTGGCCGGTGGCCTATTGAAATCCAATAATAGTTTCAAAGATGGCTACCAAGAAATCCCTAAGCCCCCCTCATTTTGCTTATAAATGCCCTTGTAGAGTGTGCAAAGGTGGTCAGCAGCATCATCCATAGATGGCATACGGTCAGCATCATGTAGTATACAGCCTCCTGCACAAACACAACATTCACCATATAAATATATTCTGTAATCAAGTGGGGTGAACGACCTTTACCCCTACACGTATCTTTCAAAAGTGTCGCACTATATTAGTACATAGGTAGATGCAGCACAAAACGAAGATTTCTTGTAGCCTGATGCAACACCTGGAACGGCAGGAAGGGGAAGCTCTCATACAGCCACCCGCTCGGCCGGTTGGAGGACGCTCCCGATTTGATACCTGCACGCGCGGCTGGTGATATCCGTTGGACCTCAACGGGGGAATGATCATCCCAGTTGTTTTTGAGGCACGCCATATTCTGCGGGATGCATTCCCCCCATTATGATAACTCTTAATATCCATACTCATCGCAACTGTTCAATTGTGTCTGGGAAACCAATTATCCATTGGCGAAATCCCACGAGTCCCTGACTTCCTCCTCTTCTACAATTTACAACGATCAAGAGCTGCATTGTGTCTCGGCCATGGAAAGCTTCGATGTTGTGATCGTTGGCGCGGGCCTTTTCAGGCATCAACTGTGCGTATCGACTGCAAACACAGGCTCCAAGCACCAGCTTCACTGTACTTGAATCTCGTTCTGGTCTCGGCGGAACATGGGACATGTTCAAGTTTCCGGGAGTACGGTCGGACTCAGACTTGTGCTCTATGGGATTCTAATGGCACCCATGGCCTTACAAGCAAGTCTTTGCCGAGGGAGACTTGATCATGGAGTACATCAATGACGCCGCCACCAAGCATGACCTAGTCCGGCATATCCAGTTCCAACAAAAGGTCGTGTCAGCCAACTGGTCTTCCAAAACACAGAAGTGGGAACTCGTCGTGGATGCTCCAGGCCAGACTCAACACATTTTGGCCAACTTCCTGATCCTCGGCACTGGCTGCATTGATCATGCAGCACCACTGCCAGCTGTAATCCCCGGCCTTGAGACCTTCAAGGGAAAGACGATTCATCCCCAGTTCTGGCCGTCACAATACAACTAGGCGAACCAGAAGATAGCTATCATTGGCAGCGGCGCCACTGCAGGTAGGTCCATTTTTCTTCCCTTTTGTGCCACGTCCTCTTCGTATCATACCATCTTTTGCGGCGTAGTGCACAATGACTGACTCCCGAACGATGATTAGTAACCATGTTGCCCTGTCTGGCCGAGACTGCCGCCGAAGTCACAATAGTCCAACGAAGTCCGACCTACATTGGCATCTCGCCCAACAGCACACCGCTCTCTACGTGGGCAAAAGCGCTCTTTCCTCTCTCGTGGGTTTCAGTCTGGCAGCGCTTCTACCATACATTGTTTCTTTACCTCCTTTATGCGTTCTGCAGAACTTTCCCCAGCACGGCGAAAACTGCGTTGTTGACGGGGATGAGCGATGCATTGCTCAAGGACTTCAAACTAAGCGAGCCTCCGTATATGGCTGGAACGCAGCGCATCTGTCTCGCACTCGACAGTCTTCGAGGCGCTGAAGCGCAAGAACACCCAGCTCGTGACCGGAGAGATTGAGACAGTCACCAAGCGGGGGATCCAGATGCGGGATGGCACTGTCGTTGACGCCGACGTCATGATCACGGCGACAGGGATGAATATGAAGCTTGGGGGTGACATTGACCTTACGGTTGATGGACAATCCATCTCGTGGGCGAAGAGAGCCGTGTGGAACGGGGCCATGTTGGACGGTGTGCCCAACTTGGTCTTCATACTCGGTTACGCGAATGCATCTTGGACTCTTGGGGCTGATGACTCCGCTTGGATACTTGTCAGGATTCTTCAGCGCATGCGCTCAAAACACGCGTCGTCTATGACACCGCACGCTCCAAAAGATGCAACGGAGGAGACCATGCGTGTGTGGCCACTGGATTCAACCTATCGAAAACGGGTGGAGGGCGAATTGCCTGTGTACGGGACAAAAGGCCCTTGGAGGCCAAGTAGAGCCAATCCGTTCACGGACTATGTGCACGCACGTTGGGGCAATGTCACGAAGGACCTGGAGTGGAGGTAGAGACCCTCGGTACGACGGTACTTGAGCTATGCACAGTAAGTATCGAGAAAGAGGAATGGTCGGGTGGAGACAGCTTTGAGTGGTATTGGCAAAAGCAAACCAGTCTCAAAATCTCTTCTCGGTATTCATCTCCACAAAGTATCCAAGCAATATCTGTGTAGTCGGGTAGTCTGTGCAGCAAGTTTTTAAGTTACGCAGTCCGATTGAAATGCCAAATTCACCTAGATAGGTTGAAGCTCTCTAGACCATAACAATCTATTCATTCCGCGGATAATCAAGCTAGAAGAACAATGTCAACGAGATTCAGAGAATACGTGGTGTGGTTCTCCTCCCCCCCCCAGTGGTTCTCTCCCCCAGAGGCGCCACCTGAGCATCAAATCATCTCCGGTCCGGACCGTTCCAGCCTGTATTGTGCAACCAACGTTGAATGTGGTCGCCAAAGTTTCAAATTCGGCCCGGACGAAACACGACCTGGCCGCCTGGCCGCCTGGCTAGACACTGTATCCCACAGGGATATCTCACACCGGCGGCCGCCAACTCAGCAATCATAGGCACATTAATGTACGTGTTAATCTTTCTTACAACGTCGTAACATCGGTAGCTTGCACTTCTGGCTGGGCCGCGTCACACATGCAATGACCTGCGGCAGAGTTTGCGGCCATTCCTGCCGAAATGATGCCGTTCGTACGCCTAACAGACCTGCCAGAGAACGTCGGCATCAGCCCACCAGCACTGCTCTCTGTATTGGGTGTCCCGGGGCTGTCAGCCTACGTGAGCTTCAACGAATTCATCACAGAGCCGCGAGCCGGCAAGACTGTCTGCATATCAGCAGCCGGTGGTGCCGTTGGTCAGTTGGTGGGCCAGATGGCGACGATGCACGGAATGAAAGTGATTGGGAGTACTAGGAGTCAGGAAAAAGTCGAGTTCCTTGTCAAAGGGCTGAGCTTCAATGCGGCTTGGAATTCTAAGACAGAGAAGACGGCCGACGCACCCACCCAACTAGCCACAGAAGGTCTTGATTTCTACTACGATAATGTCGGAGGCGAGCAACTCGAAGTCGCGCTCACCAGAATGAAGGACTTCGGTCACATAATCTCGAGTGGCTCAATGTCCGATTACATGCTTCCGGATGAGGAGAAGTTCGGCATCCGCACCCATAATATGTGCCTACTTACGAACTTAGGTAGGTATGAACTAAATAGTTACACTCAAGATTCAATCCTTCCCGAGAGACCCTTTGTTCACTCCGTTCAAGTACTTAACCCTGTGTTATGCAATACGCCCACAATGAGACTATAGAGTATGGTGCGAGACATTCGTCAGCACTACAGTCTACCTATATATTTGGGGGTAAAGTTAACGTACCCACATCCGGGACACCCCCCTTCCTAGGAACCCGAAATAGTTCACCACCATTTCAACCACCCTACTTCAACAACAAATAACTCACTCAATTTTAATCCGATCAACTTCAAACTTCAACACTTTTTTATCATAACCTCATGAATTCGTACACAGAAAATCAGATTGCTGCAGCACTCGTGGCTATTCGAAACGGCACATCAGTTCAACAGGCCTCGAAAGAATGGGCCATTCCAAGAACCACACTTCACCATCGATTTTCTGGAAAACTACCACGCCAAATAGCCCACGAATCAAAGCAGAGACTCTCGATCTATCAAAAAGACCGATTAGCCAGTTGGGTTCTTTCTCAAGCCGATCTAGGCCTTCCACCAACCCATCAAGGTTTGCGGATCTTTGCGGAAAGAATCCTCCGAACTAAAGGGGACTCAACACAACTAGGAAAGCATTGGGTTCCCTCTCTTTTTGAAGAGTAATCCAAGGCTTAAAACCCAAAGGAGCTTTCGAATGGACTCAAAGAAAGTTAATGGGGCTACTACTCAAGTAATTAAGTCTTAGTTCTCCTTCCTAGCACTTCCAGAGATCCAAAAGATTAAACCTTCAAATAGGTGGAACATGGATGAAGCTGGTCTTATTGAATGCCAAAGGGACAATGGACTAGTCCTCGGGAGTGCTGAATCTAGTTCAATCAAGAGAAAAGACTCTGGGTCTCGCTTTTGGACTTCTTTTATTAAGTGTATATCAGCTAGTGGCCACTCTCTTCTTCCACTTATTATTTTTAAGGGCAAACTAGTATAACAACAATGGTTTCCTCTTCAAATGGAGCTGTATAAAGATTGGTTATTTACACCAATCGAAAATGTATGGACTAATAACGCAACGGCACTTGAATGGCTTCAAAAAGTGTTTATCCCAGGAACTCAACCAACAGACTCAATAGAGAGGCGACTACTCATTCTAGATGGTCACGGCAGTCATATTACCACTGATTTTGTGTGGTAATGCTACCAGAATAATATACTGTTATTGTATTTGCCTCCTCATACGTCCCACGTCCTTCAACCCTTTAATCTAGGGGTTTTCTTATCACTCAAGCGGTCCTATCGAAAAAGACTCAATCAACTGCATCAATTGGAGGAATCAACAGCTGGAAAAAGGGATTCCCTCGAGAACTATCGCCTTTCGAGAATAGACGGTCTATTTAGTCAAAATATAAGACCTGGGTGGAAAGTGACTGATCTTTGGCCCGTGGTACCGAGTAAGGCACTGTTGAGCCCTTTGCTATTGGACAGCAGTATCAAAAGGACTCAAAATGATACTCAAAAGACCCCAGGGGAGTTGAAAAGGGTTCAATTTACACCCCTAAAGCTAACAGATATGAAACCAACGATCTGGTCAACGCCACGCAAGTCTCGAGATCTGATAAGAAAATTGCGATTGTGTCTTCGAGTGGAGAGATCTTACAAGCGAAGGTGAGGATTCGTCTGGCGAGGCTGATGATCGTCGCAAGGCTGACAAGGCCCCACTTCGCTCAAAGATCAGCGTCCCCGGTATGGGGTTGCTGTTGAGCCAGAACCTACAATCGTGACATGAGGATACTGTGGATGTATGGTGAGAGGCCGGACGAGCTTCGAATAAGTTATTGAAGGTGTGCGTGGTAATTGACGTTGCGTGTAGAACCCATGCGAATCAACGGACCGCATATTTGTGCACGTGATGAGCGCGAAGGAGTTGCAACTGTATGGCGATCTCAAGGCTACTCCGTGGAGACGATAGTTATATGACAAGCGAGAAGGGCCAGGACGTGAGGCTTGTGATGGCTGACGGCTCTTATGGAAGAGGAATGCATAAAGAGCTCGGAGCCGTGGCGGAGAATCCTCAAGCTTCGGCTCCTCCCCAAACCTGCCTTGGCTCACGTATCTTCAGCGTCATCTCGAACATTTCTACCACAGGCAACCCAAAACAAATTGTCCTTCTCACCCCTTCTTCATCTCTGTCTCCTCGTCGCTGGCGCCTCTTACGCTGGGCTTCTGCCGCACGCTGCATTGGCTGTCAAAGTCGCAAAGCTGCTCACAGTGAAAATGCTTCTTGCACTCCCGCGCTGTATCACGATGAATTAGGGTATCTCATCTCAAAATCACCGCTATCTAAATCTCATCTCGCATCTCCATATCTATCGCACCCTCGTCTCTACGCTCGCACACTCAACCCAAGGGCGCTCACTGTGCCATATTTGCCAGGCTTCAACCCCCTCTGTCCACGCAAAGAAAAAAGAAGAAAAAAACTTATGCCGCTTTGACGCCTCTCCCCATCCGCTCTATCCCGTCCGAGACATTCACATATCCTCATCCTTCACCGACGCCGGCAGCCGGAAATAAATAAAATCCCCTACCCCTTTCCCCCTCCTCCTCAACCGCCGCAACCCAACTACCGCAGCAAGGCACACCACCGAGACCGCCACAAAGACCGCGATAGGCGGGCTCTGGCGCGGAATCGCAATTTCACTCTCATTCACCGTCTCCTCGTGCGGCGCGTAGTGATAATCCGGCACCTGCGGCTGCTTTGCCTCCTCCTCAACAACGGCCGGCACGACGACGGGGGGCGCAGCCACGGCTGGGATAGGCTCGAGCGGCACGATGGGCGGCGTCAACGGCTCGAAGAAGGGCGGAGATGGCGAATCGGCGTCGAAATCCTCCATTCCGGGGATCGTGTCGACGGGTGGCACGACGAGCGGGCCGTCGCCAAAGCCAAAGTGCGAGTGCAGGACTTTGGTGTAGGCGCGCGCGATCTGGAAGTCGCCGAGCGCGTTGGGATGCAGCCCGTCGATGCCTGCTGGGCAGGCGTCGGTGCGGCCTATTGCCAGAATTTTGTCAGCTTGTTATTCCACAATCTCGATAGTCCAGCCATGAAGATCTCGCCAAAGCCAGAAGTTGGAGGATAGGAAGGAATTGTGGGGGGGGAAAATGCACCCACAGTCATAATCCTCACTGACCGGCACCATAATCACCGGACTCCGCGGCACCGACCACTCCACCGCCTTCGCCCTCAACAACGCATTATACGCCTCCGTCGCGACCGGAATATCCTCCCTGACCCAAACACGATGACTAACATCCGCAACCAACACTTTCACATCCTCCCTCGCCATCCGCGCATTAAATACCAGCGCTCCCACGCTCTCCAGCAGCTGCTCGGGCGTGTTGGCCCACCACCCGATATCATTGAACCCCAGATGCAGCACCACGATCTCGGGCGCATACGCCGCCACCTGCGCGCCGATGCTGTCGATGTCCTGGAATGCCGGGCGGCCGTACACGGCAAAGTGCGCGCTGCCGCCGCCGGACGAGAAGGCGGGCGATACGCTGGAGTGGTAGGACCCCGAGGTCTGCGGGACGAGGGGGTCGATGGACGTGGACGGGACGGAGAGGGGGAGCGTGCCGTTGTAGGGGCCGACGTATTCGAGCGTGGGCGTGGTGTTGGCGGGCGCGGACTGGAACCACTCCCAGAGCCGGTAGCGCCAGGTGAAATCCGGCTCGCGGCCTTGCGTGATGGAGTCGCCGCAGACGAGGATTTTGACGGTGGGTTGTTGTTGGTGGTGGGATGCGCTGCTTTCGGAGTATGGTCGGGGGTTCCGGGCGGGAAGGGTGCTCGCGCCGGTGAGGTTGGGGAGGATGGCGAGTAGCCCCAGAAGGGGTGGGGCGACGAGCATTGCTCTCGTGAGAAGGCCGCTAATCTTTCTTATGGAAATGAAGCTCAACGAATGTGTGCCCACGAGACAGCGACGCGCGGTGAGTAATAACAGTCAGTATTATGAGCCGTGCCACACAACGAACGACATAGGGCACTAGCTTGACTTTGCAGTATTGGCGGTTGCAACGGCCGAGAAAGTGACGCTGGCGTTGGAATGACGGGTGTCAAACCAAGACAAGCTCTCCTCATCAACACACATGGGGAAATGAGCGGTACTGCTGCGTGGGCCTTGGGTGAGGCTCATGGCTGGGGCCAGCTCTGCTGCAACCCTCATCTGCACGAGCTTCCTGTTTGGGTGCGTCAGCATGCATCTTGAAGTCACACCAGCTGGGGCGCGATGCCGACTGGTTGTTCGGGAACGAAGCCGTGGCGGAGAGGTTCAATGGTCTCGGACGAGGACTCCACAACAGGAAACAATTCACGAAGGTCATTGTGAAAAGGCCTTGGCAATGATTACTTAGGGAGGCGGCAGGCCGTTGGAGAGTGGGAGTCTCTCGTTTCTGAACTCATCGCAAGATGAATCAAATTCTCGGGCCGGGAACCGAGGAATGCAATTCCGGGAATGAAACCCGCCCCCCCCCCCGCCCAAATGTGCGTTGCCGATGTGCTGACGTGCCTTGTTTTGTACTCTCATTAAAGAGCGACGACATGTGATCGAGCCCTACGGACACAGTAAGTGCAGAGAAACAAAGCGATTGCCTTCAGTCCCCACGTGTACTCCCTTGTCGAACGACTACTACGTCTCCTGGAGTAGGCGGCGAATTCTTACCAACCGGCGAGGACTTGTGTCTGACCTTACATAGATGGGGTATTGCGTTCCAAAATGCATGATCAAGAGATCGTATCCAGCAGAAGCCTCTAGACTTCCAAATGTCTGCTGCAGCCAACCTACCACAGCATAGATTTCTTCCCGTCTTTCCGGCGCTTCAGAGCAAGGTCCATTCAGCATCGCCGCCATCCTCGCGTCCATCCCAACCAGCCTGGCCAGGCGCCTTGACGATCTCGTCGGCGATCCTAGCGCGGCTGGTAGCCACGATGTCCTTCATCTCGTCGAAGTCCTCGTCAAAGTCCTCGTCGCCATCATCGGCATGATCGTCGTTGACTGTTCTGCCGGCTTTGGTATCGTCGTCACAATCGAGAAGCCCGTCAGGGAAATTCGGCGGATGGCTGACGAATACCCCATCGCTGGTATTGACGCCATAGTCGGGGGCCGCGAGGGCGAGGCGCTGCTTTTGGGCGAACATCGGGTCGGGAAGCTGGTGCTCTTGGCGCTGCTGTTGGGTAGCAACTGGGCTGGAAAGCGAGCCTTCCTGGCGTTGCTCGCAATCGCGCCGCTCGAGATTTGGGCACAGGTATGGAGCGGCAACCGGGATGCAAAGCTGACGGTGCTGGCGCTGCTCGTGCATCTCGCATTGTTGGCGATTCTGTCGAGTGCCAACCAGATAAGCAAACTCTCGTGACTGATGTTCCTCTAAGATCGCCATGGCTGTAGCGCGTTCAACAGCGTGCATTGTGAGATCCGGCGGGCTGCCGATGGACCGCGAGGCGTTTCCCGAGTCCGACGAGCAGATGTGTGGGGATCCCTCGGAACTCGCGTTTCCTCCGTGACGTACAGTAGGTGTCTTGTTGTTGGCCGAAGAATGGGATTCAGCGGCGTCCCAGGCTTTCTTGTCCTGCTCATACGCCATGTTGGGAGTGGCCGATCTTTGGGCGAGCTCTTTGCGGAGCCTCAGAATATCCAGATCGGGCACCATGTCCTTCCCGTCGGAACAAGGAGTCAGAAGCTTGGTGCGCGCGTCTGCGTGCTGTGCCGTGGCAGTCTTCACGTAGTCAGCGTGTCCGCATACCATGGGCGTCGACGTGTAGGCGTCGACCTCCGTGGCAGTATTCGTGAAGATAGCGCGTCCGCGTATCATGGCCCATGGCATGGGGCTTTCGACCTGGTGATTGAAGGTAGACGCAGGCTGGGGCTGGTGGTTCTCGGGCCTGGTAACAATAGGCTGCGGGTAGTGGTCAGTCCCGATCGTAGTGACCAGCGTCCAGGGGGTGGTTGTCAGCAGTTCGGTGCTGAGGAACCAGCTGCTTGCACTGGGTCTGGAAAGAGCGGGTACTGACAACAAGCTGGCAGAATTGATAGCCTGGAGGGAGGGCATGGGCCGCGGCAAAGACGGTCGTGGGGCCCATCGTCTTGTTCGTCTCTTGCGCCTGGTTCTTGGCCTTGTCTTCCTTCCAGTATCCGACGAGCGCCGAGAAGCTGATAGCCAGGAGGTCGTCGCACTCGCTCAGCTGGGTCTCGAGTTTGGCGCAGATCTGGTCGAAGCTGGTCGGCCGGTCGGCGAGAAAAGCGTCGAGGAGCGCGCGCATGTGCCCGCCGGAAAGTTCCAGGTGGTAGAGCTCAGAGCGACTCAGTTGGTGGCGGGGGTCGAGACGCTTCGACGTGGGGAGCAATTGCAGCTGTGGGAGGGGTGGGTTGGCTGGGTGTCAGTGTTTGTTGGCTCGTGGCACGCGCTTGCCAACCCCGAGTCTGACTGAGCCTGCGGATGGTCTTTGTGTCGGTTGAGACGTACCAAAGCGGCTTCGATGAACTTGACGGTCGCCTTGGCCACGTCGCTGCTCAACCCAGCGACCATGGCTGTTGCTGTGTGATGCAAATTGTGTCTGCACTCATCTTCCGAGACGGCAGCAAGCATCGCGATCGAGTGGTCCTGCGCGATGTTCCTCCCGGAGCCTTCCATGTTGTTTGATGTTGCGGGGGAAGTGAGTTGCGGTGCAAAGTGGAAGATGATGAAGGGAGCCGACTCAGGTCACTGAGGTCAGATAGGTTGTTGGAGCCCTTGCTAGGGGCCTATGCTTCACGAGGTGTAGACTCGTAGGCAGCTGGGCTTGACGAGGTGCAGTAGACAAGGTGGGATAGACGAGTTGCAGTGCCAACTGAAGCTGGTCATGAAAGATCAAAGATTGATCAAGTAATCTTCGGCAAGGCCTACATTCAGTCAAGTCCACACTTAGTGACTACTACGAAGTATGCACATGCCAAAACGGGCAGACGTGGTCTTTAGCTACTATAGGGTAGGACACAGTGACCTCTGGCGGGGGTGATGGCTCTGTAAGTCCAGGGCACTTCCACACCTGCCTACTTGTTTTCGATAGAACTATACTTGCTGCCTATCAATGCCATCGCCTCAGATCCTGAGCATCATGGACAACAAAGACAAGCATTGTCTCTACCTCCAAGCATTCACAAAGTCCCAATGTCGAACACAGCCTTGGCTATTCATGCGTATGCACTGGGCCTCCAAAGAAGCTAGAACTGAGCGCCCCCCCCCCCAAGCGCTATGGACATTTACGTTAATCATGGCAAATAATCACTAGCCAGCTTACTTGGGCTCAATGAGAAATTCCAGTGGAGCATCTATGTGAACCATGGTCTTTGTCGAGCCTGCTACCTAGGTAGGTTGGACAAGATCGCCTTCAGGATTCGTGACTTTCAAATTAGCAGTTCTACGACCTGTAGACGATATATGGATCAGGAAACCACAGTTCACGCAGCTTCTTACACAGTAATCTGGTCTTGATCCGCTTTGCGACGCCCTCGGTAATCTCATTTGATGCGGCATCCGTAACGACGTATTTAATGTCAAGCCAGACTGTCCGGGATATCTCGGAGGATCGCTACCAATGTGGTGCGCATCGCACATTCCCTTCATTGGCACAGCCACAACGGCAGCAACATGAGACCAGACAAGACCGTTGGGGACCTCATATACTTTTCGACGTACAAGCAGACGTTTGTGATGGCGTATCATCACTCCAGCCACTAAGACAGACATCATGGCTCTTAGATCATAGGAGCCAAGCGAAGCCGGCGCCGTGAGGTTCAGATGACCACTGGGATTCTAAATCGGACGGCCATGACATTTGATTTGAGCGCCGAATGAACCCTAGAGCTGACATTTGGTAGGTCAAGTTGAGCTTAGTTGGCAACTTGTTCCTCAGCGTTATTGACCCTGGGATTCAAGTGATTTCTGGTCCGCAGCCGGACCCGTCTCCACTCAACAATATATGAGGGGGGGGGGGAAATAAAAGTTTACGTAGATGAAGTCTGCAGTGCTGCAGTAGGCATTCAAAGCGTCGCTATCATGACCTCTCTCATAACCATCTCGTGCAAGCCACCCGTCAAGGTCTGGGAGTAACCTCGTTTGGGTAGATGACGGTATCCACATGGACATCAAATCACCTGTGAGATAACCACCACCACCGGGCCGGGCCAATCAGTTCTGGTATAATGGGCCCGTGGATTTCGTCTTACAAAGTAGCTTGGGAATCGAAATTGTTTGCTTAACTCATTCTGAATGTGTCTGAAAACCGTGCCCGGGTGGTCACCCCGGGTGGTCACCTAGGGGGTATCGAAGGACATACTGCCCCGGTGAAAACACGAGGGGATCGAACGACTTACTGCCCTTTCGTACAATACAACGGTTAGTGGCAGCTCGACCCTAGTAATCATCTCAGCCTGGGAGGGTTGAGGAAGGAAGTGCCACTGCTAACGCCGAACTGCCCATGACCCTGCGTGTGATGATTATAGGTAAGTCAATTAACAAAGGCTTGGGTACCTACTAAGTAGGTCCAGCCCCATTTCGTAGCTCTAGCGCGAGGGAATCGACCTAGAAAGTCAACTCCGTGGCCTTTGGTCCGGGACGAGGAAGATGGATCAGTCATTCTACCCGGGCGTACCAGCATCACGCTTGTCCTGTCACAGTGCCCTGCCCAGCTTGTCTTTCCTTCCCAGTTCCAATGTCCAGGCAATGATCTGGAGGTCAAACACGGGTCACAGAAGGAGAAGACTTGCTTTCGAATTCCGATACAGAAAGACCTTTCTATTTGATTTTTGTGGGTGTCAATTGTTTTGCTAAGTACACCGCCCAGATAGAAGTAGTAGTCGTACTTGTGGTTGGTGCGGTAGATCCTGGTTCACAGAGCAGCCATCGACAAAAAAGGAAACACGTGGTATGACGGATCTCAGACTCATTTCGGAGTTTCTCACAAGGCAATGCATCTGGTGGGATACCTCGAGCGTCACCATTGTTCCGCCCCCATTGTCCTCGCCGAGCTCGACCGTCGACTTGAAGTTCCTCGCGTCCGTGTTCTTCGGTGCGTAGGTGATCTCGTCTTTGCTAACGGCAAATTCCACAGACGCAGGCTCTGATCAAGTGGCTGTCTGGTACAGTCTCATTCGGCACGACGGGCTTGTCTAAGTCGTCTCCATTCAATTTCTCACAGTGAACACGTTGATAGGTCATTTTGTAGGTGGACACTCAGTGATTTGAGTAAGATAACTTGCACGTGGTATCCGTAGAATGCAAGAAATGGAGTCGGCATTGATCTGCTCAAATACGGTCGTTGCTTGGGTCGAGTGTGATGGGGCTGTTCCCCGGAGAACTAAGGACTCCCCGTGAATCAGGTCGGTCTGGTTCTTTCTTTGAGCTGCGGGTTGCAGCACAGTCTGTCTTTGTGAACACTCAGCGATGCATATTCACTGTGTGCATTCCGAGGTTGTGGCCGGCCTCTGGACGTTCGGCTGCAGCAGTGCATGCCATCCATGTTGACCAGGCTCGATGGCACGAGGCCGTATTATCCAGGCATTTAAATAATCGCCATCAGCCTTGGAAGGATGCATACTCAGTCATCTTCCCTGTCTGGCTCCTTTCCAAGGTCTATGAGTTCATCACTTGATCTGGATACACATGCATCTTCTCCACCTCCGCGGACAATTTCGTTCCACCATCTGCGAATGACCAAAGAATGAAATACGCGAGAGGTCCAAGCCCTAGGTATCTCCAACAACTACTTCGTCTATCAATTGGATGTCACTATCACGAGTACACAAGTGAGTTCGTGCTTTCGTTCTGCCGGGACCAACATTGTCTCACCGAGTTCGTGTTCAAACCACTGGAGGCAGTTGAGTAAAGTTCCCTCCATGTGTCAATAATCCCTGGACGACCAGCCGTTGAAGTCCGGGGAAACAACCCGCTGAATATCTGTTGCTGCGGCCCAATCGGACTTCTCAGCACTCACATGATTTCCTGCCCGAAGCGACACTTGCTCGTATTCAAAGGTCTTCTCCACCAGCTGCGTGGACTTCTCCGCGCTAGTCACCAAGAGTCTAAATCTGACGCCTACGGGAAGGCTATGGTGCATACTGCTGAGATGATCGAAAAGGTTGCCGAGATCGTTGTCCCATCCATTGAGTGCTGTCTCGAATTCTGAAAGGCTGTCCAAGATAACAAAAACATCAGATACTCCCACAACCCACTGCAGAGCCTGCATGAGAAGACAGCACAGCGCGTCAATGTTGCCCGCCACAACATCGGCAATCAAGGCGTCTGACAGAACGCCCAGATTGGGCCTTGGTTGATTTGGGTACATGAGCACTTGGCAAATCAGACTCCGCAACAGACCATGTGGGCCTCTCGCTGCGTCGCGTGAGTCGTTGTCGCAGTGCTCTCCAGCGAAGAAGTGCAAGACCATGCACGCAGGATTGTGCGCCATCATGGCTGCGAGCGAGGCGCAAAAGACGGATATTGGCGAGACCTTGCCCTCGCATTCCTCTTTGCAGTGGCCGTCGACAAGGAGACGCCCGGATTCAGGACTGTGGAGCAGGCGATGAAACCTCTGCTCTTCAAGAAGGTAACGCCCGCGACCGAGGAGGTGTGGTGACATGGTGTGTCCTCTACGGAGCACCGCATCGCGATCTTTGACAGGGGAGAGAGGCTGGACGCCCAGTATCTCGATGAGCTGTTCGAGGGAGATACTGTGGCGAATGAAAGGAGGCAGAGGACTTGGACTCCGAGGCGGTGAAAGTAAACCTAGCAAGCGATCAAGTCAGTCGACGATGGATCAAAAGTCAAAAACCAGAGATGAAAGATGACTGCCACAGTACTCATTTTCAATGCTTGGTCCCCCTGGAAATGATAGAATGAAGTGTGCATCACCCCAAGTTGGAGGTTTTGCAGATATTCCATGGAAACTGGAATGTATCTGGTTCCACCCATGTGCAAGCTTTGGAACTCGTTGCGCATACTCTGCGCCAAAGCTGAGACCTGGGACGATAAATTGCTCGTGTCCTGTGCGGTCGCGGCGACTGCAGCCTGCAACTGCCCGAAATGTGCTGTATTCTCCTGGCGGTGAGTCTGAACGTGTGCAGCAACATTCGTAACAACCTCGTGTGTCGCAATGCTCTGTGCAATGGAAATATGCACGTTGTGTTGAGTTTCCGCAGCCATGCCATGGGTCTCTGTAGCTGTTACTCGGTCCAGTCGGTCTATCTCAGTGTCCACATTGTCTTTGGCGGCTGCGATAGTCACGAGAGCCTTGTCGACCTTCTTCGCCTCGTGCCCTGGTAACGCTCGCTTAAAACCATTTGCCAGCTTCTCTCGCATAGACGTACTACCTGCCTTATGGTTCAAAATTTCGATGAGGTCGCTGATAGCCTGCATACAATCCTCATACAATCGTCTGATGGCCCGCTTCAAGGGCTCATCCGTTTTGAAGAAGGACCATTTATCTAGTGACACGGAGAGGATTGTAGGAATATCACTTAGAGCACCCAATACTCTCTCTCTATTCTCAATTCTGGCGGTCCATACCTATAGTTCTGTCAGCACGCTCCAAAGGTCTCCGGCGCGGACTTTGAGAGGGCAAGAATCACAGTGAAGAGCACTGAGAGCGACGCTCGGAGGATGCCAAGTCCGTACTCGTCCGGTATCAAATCCGTAAGACCTTGCAGAACAGTGGCGACGTCTTGTCCTTTTCGTAGTCCCCGACGAAGCTTGCTCTTGTCGCCTTCGGATTCGTACTGGGCTTTTGCGCTGCTGATAAGGTCTAGCACATCTTTCCATGATGGCGTTGACTCCATCTCCTCGGAGTTTCCATCGTTTGCCTGCGGCAACACCTGACCACCCTTCCTGCTTCAACGCTGTTCAGAATCATTATCTTTAGAATACAATTGTGAGATGGAATGATGGAGCTCACTTGGCTGAAGGAACGAGCCACATGCTCTGCTCTTCATTGTACTCTGTCACTACCTCCGGTCCCGGCAAGACCTTAGTGATGGTGCCGGAAGTTTGGAACTTCCGGAACGCCTTGACCTCCACATCATCATTCAACTTGGCCCTGAGGCTGGACGACGGCTTGGCGCTCCCCTGCATCATTTCATCTGGGAGTGCGTAAATTTGCGCACCAGGTGCTGTACGTAACAGAAAATTTATCGCAACGACTTCAACCACAGAGCCTGGAAGATGAGTCTTATCCGTTGTCGCGGGGATGAGGCTCCTCCTCCATAACATCAGGAAGCTGAGCACGAACCACTTACGTATTCATCTTACTTTTGCCTTCAGGTCTGGGTGGTGTCTACATATGTTCCGCCTCTGCATTCCCTTCCGATCCTAGTGAGCTGTCTGATATCCACCCGATAATGTGGGTCGTGTCAGCAAAAATCAGCGCTCTAGCTTGGAGAGGAAGTTCCAGCCACCCAGCGTCATTCAGCTGCCTGCAAGCGCACTTACTGCCAGCAGACATGTCTCCGAGCAGAGTTATTGTACCCATCGGAAGTTCCGATAAGAGCCAAAGTAGAGGAGGTAGCTGGCTCAATCGTGGCTTGATTATTTACTATCATTACTGACTGTCTTCCAAACGTCCCTTCCTCAATCTAGGAGCTGCTTCAACATCAAGCAGCATTGGCTCAGCTTGACTATTTTCGGGTTCTTCAGCTCGTTCTCGGCAGCTCTACATTGGATTATTTATTGCATCTAATCGTCTCCGATCATGTCAGGCATTGACGCCGAATGCTTGCAATCATCGACTCCTCTCCGAGGGGACGAGAACGTTGAAGAGGTGCAGCATGAAAGTTACGTTTCAGTGACCAACGACCCTCTCTCGAACATGTCACACGACGATTCTCCAGACTATGTTGCTCTAGCCGCGGTTCCACCTACCGGACCGCACCAAAGGATTGCCTCTAGCGGTCTTGCTTTGGACAAGCAAGATCAGCAACTTCTTCGCCAGACTCTGTCCGCGATGAACGAAGGCATTCAGGAGATCGTTTCCACCTTGAAGACATTTCCCAACAGGGAGACTGCCGAAGTACCACCAGCAAGATCACGCGCTTCCTCTACATCAACGTCGTCCGATGCGGGGCCTCGATACCTGCGAACAAGCTCGGATGTTGCTGCTAAAGCACGTGATTGTAACTGGCGACAATTCATGAATCGATATCCACAGGACGGAGATGTATGTGCGATGGATGTTCTGGTATGTGAGCCGGACTTGGCTGCCGCTATCAAACGCGAAACCGCTAGGCGAGAATCCAAGCTGGAGCAGGATCCCGGACATTCGAATGAAACTCACCGCACCCGGAAGTCACCAGCAAACGCCGACGCAGAAGCTTTAAATAGTGTGCCTGAGCCTCAAGGTCGAATTCACCGCGTTCGCATCCATTCCACTGCCATCAATCTTCTTCTCAAGCTCGTTGTCCAGAAGGATCAGAACAGGTGGGACAATGATACCAAAACATTCCATCGACCCTTTCGGTGCTTCATTCAGTATCAGTCCAGAATGAACGAGGAGTTCTGCAAGTTGAAGGAGCATCTTCAAGCTCAGACTTCTCTAAGCCAAGAGAATGCCGTGTCACCAATTAGCCACCCTGAGCAAGACATCATCGGCTCAGCTCCGCAAGATACCGACTTGAAGTCTCGAACTAGGATCTCACGCCACACGAACTCGAAGGATCTTGACACCGCATACATTGCAAGTCTTCCCGGTGCGATGGATCAGATTCAATGCTACCTCAAGTTCGTCGAGGACAGAATCATCCCAGTCTTCGAAGGTTTCAACGAGGTTCAGCCAAACACATCGCATACAGTACGCTACAATGACCTTTGGTACGTCTTCCGACCAGGAGATCTACTCTATGCGCCCAAGAAGAATGGTGCGCACTCTCGGAAGCAAGATATCGCAACAGCACAGACGATTTGGAAGATCTACGATATCATTTTGCCCGGGGACAATATTTACGATGGGAACGACGACGATCACGTCAGTGAAAAGTTCTCGGTAGATTGCTATTACATTGACTACGATGGTAACGAGTTTGGTGCGGTCAGTAAGAACTTTGACCTACCGGAATTCGATGGTGAACGTGAAGTAACTTCGTTACCAATTTATCCCGTGCGTTTCTCGGCCAATTCTGCTCAGATCTTGAAGCACGCTCAGTCTACCGGACGAAACTTTGTCAGCAACATCATGAATCCGAGTCGTTATGGATCCTATAGTGGCTGGACTCTGGTCCATGACCCTCTGGGCGAACCCGTGTACGATGCTCAGCTTCCTCGTGGAGAAAGCATGAGAGCCGAGCATATAAACAGCGATATTATTGTCGACACGCGTAAGTGCGACTCCACTTATACTGGGACCTTGGGAAGCAATCTGAGCTCCAACCTACTTCCTTGAAAATCAATATTATGTATCTAACGTACAATAGAGGAGGGCTTGAACTGCTGTCCGGACTGGAAGCCACGGACAAGAGTAGATAGTGTGCAACTACGAAAGGTTACCCTCAGCTTCGGAGCACAGGTCCATGATTACATCATCTGGGAATCCGAAGACCTGAAGGAGCGTTCGCTGATTGACGATGGGGTCATGTGCGACGGGGCTTGGGACATCGAGCGCAGCAATTACTTCAAGCAAGATAAATACCTCTGTGCAAAAGCGGGCGACGACCATCGACGGCCAACGCCAGAAGGGGAAGATCTTGCCCTCCTGCCAAGGAGAATCGTCGGTTATGCGCTGTGGGAGCGCAAATTCGTGCAGCTCGATGTGACATTTCTGCATCCTGTGGCAATCAACGACAAAGACAACCCTTTCGACAAGCTGCAGATTCCCATGATACAGAAGACTCTAATACAATCTATCGTCGCTTCACATTTCACCAGGAATGATCTGGAGAACAGTGGTGTAGCACTCGGCTCCCAGGATATCATCCGAGGCAAAGGCAAGGGAGTCTTGATCCTTTTGCATGGAGTTCCCGGCGTTGGCAAAACAGCCACAGCAGAAGCGGGTGCGTAAACCGTGAATTATTCCACTATTATGAGTTGGATAGATGACTAACCACTTCAATCTAGTGGCCCAAAAATGGGGGAAACCACTTTTTCCTATTACGTGCGGCGATCTCGGATTCACGGCAGAGAGTGTCGAGAAGTCTCTGAACGGAATCTTTCGTCTGGCTCACCTATGGGATTGCGTGCTGCTTCTTGATGAGGCGGATGTGTTTATTACACAGCGTACGAAGTCAGATTTACAAAGAAATGCGCTGGTGTCGGGTAAGTCGTCTTCATTTACCGAATTTCTGGCGTTTCTGCAACACTGACAAAACCTAGTGTTTCTTCGCATGATGGAGTATTACAACGGAATTCTTTTCCTGACAACCAATCGCCCCGGAGTGATTGACGAGGCCGTCCAGTCCCGGATTCACTTGAGTTTACGTTATGAAGCGCTCAGTCTCGACCAAACAATGGCCATCTTCGAACAGAACATCACCCAGCTGCGAAACATTGAACAGAAGCGTGCTGCGGCACTTAAGGTGGAAGTAATGGATATTTTTGATGAGGACATCCTTTCCTTTGCGCAAAATCACTGGCACGAGAACAACGATGAACTCGGCCGCTGGAATGGTCGTCAGGTCAGAAATGCGTTTTCGACCGCAGCGGCGCTGGCACACTTCGAGGTCCAGGGCAAAGCTGGCCGAGCGGTGCAGCTACGAGCTGAGCATTTCCGAAAGGTCCAGGAAGCGTCGCTGGTGTATGAACAATATCGCGCCTCGATCTTGAACAAGACAGATGGCGAAGTCGCCAGGCAGTCTGAGGCTCGCAACGACAAATTCGACGAGCGTAACTTCAGCCTTCGAGGGGCGCCAGAACGAGCCCCGAGGGATGCAAAGCTGTTTGCAAAATATGGCCAGCAAGAACTGGGAATTCCCAGCACGCCCAACCGAGGACAGCAGCAATTTGTGCAGGTTACTCAGCCACACATCAGTCCGATCCCATTGTCGTTCCACCAACAATCGCCACATCCATCAGTGAGTGGCTACGTTCAACAAGAAGGGGGGTACGCGACAGCTCAGAGTGGAGGCTATCATCCAGCACAACAAAGAAGCCACACTCCGGCCGATCCTGCGCTCTACACACAGAATCAAAAGGAAGGGTACCCTCCAAGACACCCAGGCGTCTATGCTGTGCACCAGGCAGAGTCAAATGTCTCTCCTTCACCAAGCGGACATTATCCGGCTCCGAGCATGAACATTCACGCGACGACCCAGAACCACATGTACCAAGGAAGCAATGTGCGAGACCAGACACCAGGCTGCAGGGCAGAGTAAAACTCACGAATATCGATGGACGATGTAGCTAGGCTCCTAGATTTGATATTCGTTGATACCGACGACTCCTTTATTCCTGTGGTGATTTTAGTGCTTGTGTGAGTAGGCTCGGCCATGGATACGATAGTCTGAAGCAGCACATATGTCAAAGTATAACACGCTCTCCGGCGAGGAGTGATGTATCTGTCAGCAATATCGAAGGCAGAGTTCCAAAGGCTAGGACAAAGTGTGTAATCCAAGCTTCGATCAAGAAGAACGATAGGCCGAAATATGCAAGCGCCGTCGTAATTTGCCACAATGGACTAAGTATATGGCTAATTCATGGAGGTTGTGGAGGCTCACCTGTAAATATGAATATTTATGAACAGGTGTGTGGAGACTAATCCGCGCGAGGAGTTGCTTCTTTGTACGTCTAAGTATAGGTAGGTAAGAAAGCTGCAGCAGACCACTACATTTTCAATTTCTGTGTGCCTATGGTAAGGCTGCTCACATGGGCTGTTGTGAGATGGACTGCGCACAATGGCACGGCTTGGCGTCACAGTAAATTCATGAAGTATCTGGGCAACCCTTAGAATGCAAAACACCAATCCCCAAAATCGCGGCCTTCTCCATTTTCCCTTCGGTTTATGACCGACCAGACTATGCTTCAGGAAGAGTTCTCTTCCTGTATTGAACTTCTGGACCTTGCTTGAGTGAGATGTACGCATCACCTATTTGAAATTGCTTCCTGTCCCTTTCACCCCAGCCCAGCACAACTACCTGGACCACTTAGGAAAGGGTGGAAGTTGGTGCGGATCTCGGCTACCATCTCCTTCGTATTTCCAGCAGCCTCGTCTATTAACCAGCGCTCAGGTCGGAACATCCCAGGATCTCCATAGACCTCCACGTTGAGGGAGTCGCATCAGGGAACCGTGCCAACTATAGTCCCCTGTGGGTAATAAGAATTCAGAATGTTGAGACCTCCGGCAAGGACCTCTCGGGGAGGCTCGCAGGGCCCAGGTGGAACAAAACGCATTGCCTCATCAATACATGCCCGAAGATACGTGCAAGCTGTAAGCTCGGGACCGTACACAACATCTTCTGCTGTCTGGAATGCTCTTCTTAACTCGTCGCTGAGTTTCTGATAGCATCTCGGTGCCCTGATGAGATACCAGAAAATACCAGCGAGGCTAGCACTGTTTGTGTCAGACCCGGCGATAATGAGCAGACGGGCCTCTGCGCGAAGCTCGTCTTCTGTGTACGCCGGGTGATCCATGCTTGACTCTTGAGCTTTGCACAAGTAATAGAACATGTCTTGACGACGCTCGTCCTCAGGAATATCCTCCTGCTTCTTGTACAGCTCAAGTCGTTCTATGACACTGTCAAAAATAAAGTCGTTGAATTGCCGTACAGGTCGCGGTGTGATGAGCTGCACGAGTCGATCCAAGCCTCACGGCTTGAGCCAGATAATGACACTCAGGAAAGGCGAGCGGCACATCTTCAGCTAAAATTAGTAATCGGCCTCAAGATCTGCGCCTCGGTGAATATGGGCGGGCAGTTGTACTCACCGGATAATAGAATTGAAGGTATTTGACAATGTTATGTGGCACCTCCCTTAGAGGGTTGTCACCAGGCTCTTTGATGTTGAACGATCTCCCAAAGCAGAGGTCACCCATGATATCAAACACAACCTGATCCATTTTCTCACCAAAATCGATAGAATCAGACCACTTCGTCGAACTGTCATGCTCATCCAACAGAATCTGGTGCCAACGGTCAATATGCTGACCGATAAAAACGGAGACAGCATTCACTGAGTTCTCAGTGAAGCACGTATTGAGCATTCCCCGTCTTTGGGCGTGTTCCGCAGGGTCTGTGGTATTCAGAGTAGTTTTCTCGCGAATATTTTGCGTCAATCCCACATAAAATGTGCTGCGTTTCACATTGGACTTCATGCCATAGATGGCTGCGTGGGCCTCCGGGTCACAGAAAAGGACCAAGTTGGGCGCAACGCGGATTCTCTTGCCATAGATTTGAAACAGCTGCCACAGCCAGATGTGGCGCTTCCCGAGAGCTGTGTAATACCATGACGGTATGCCGCTCGCTCTGGCCCAGAAAGGTCCTGGCACATGCCGAAGAGGATGCAAGAACACGTTGTAGGATGCGTTTGCGAGGACCTGGGGTGTGGATCAGCCAATGTGCTCCCATTACGCGACGCCAAGGTGCAAAGGCGGAGCAGGATACAGAACAATACAGGCACGAGCGCACAGATTCCGAGGAAGCCTCTCGCAGAGACCCAAGCTGGAAAGAATAAATCTAGCATGGTGGAACCAGCCTGTGGTGCGAGTTGGCTTGGTCGCTGGAGGTGTCAAATTTCGATATTTAGACCAGCTAGGCCTATTTCTGGTATACGATTGGGAAACAATGCCTGAGGTGGATGCCTCTGGCACGAATGGACGAAATAAAGGGAGTTTGTTGCCCCTTGCGCTAGTACTTACCCGACCAGTCCTAGTGCGTGAGCGCTAACACAAGGCTGTGCCGCAGCCTTACTCAAACTAGCTGAAGCATCCATGGTTGGGTTGCACTCAAATGCTTGGGGTGACTTTGAGGCCCCGGCTACTCGAACCAACAGACTGTCAAGCCTCTGGTCCCCTCAAACTTCTCTTACGATACTGCATGTCTTCACAGGCTGGGAGGTAACTGCTCCTTGCGCCACCGTCTATGCTCTTTCTGTGCCTCAAATTTCCAGTGCTGCTTGTCAATGTGAACACAGCAATCAAAGCTTCCTTACCTCCACCCAGGCCCCTGCGAGCACCATGTCTTCCGCCGCGCCAGCACGGGCAGCTGTGACAAAGTCACTCTCCTTCATGGAGAAGCTTGATCCGCTCGTCTCCATTTACCGGCCATCAAAAGCTGCAAGCACAAGCGCAGAGCAACAACCGCGGCTCATCATCATCTCCAGCTGGACGGACGCACGGGATGCTCACATCGCCAAGTACGTGGCCAAATACCAGGCCCTGTATCCTGCAGCTCAGATCCTGCTTCTCAGGAGCACCATGAGTTGCATCATCCGCCCATCGCAGATCGGCCCTGCCATGAAACACGCTGTTTCCGTGATCCGCGCCGCCTTCCAGTCACCGGTACAATCGTCTGTTCCGCCACCGCTTTTCATTCATATTTTGTCCAGTGGCGGCTCCTCCAGCATCGCGGAGCTATACGAGCAATACGTTGCCACTGCGGGTCCCAACGATGGCAAGCGCTTACCGCCACACGTCACCATCTTTGATTCGAGCCCGACACTCTTCCGCATCCCTCGCGCTGTGGCCTTTGTGAGCGTCGGCCTCTCATCCTTTCAGCAGCTGATCGCGGCACCGATCCTCTACGCTTTGGCCGTTTTGTGGACTGCGTTGATGGCCGTGGGCATCTTATTCAACTCATTGCGCCACTGGTATAAGTCGCATAATGATCACGTGGCTAACACGGTCTAGGTGCAACGAGTAAACATCTACAGTCGCTCTGATTTGTTGACCGACCACAAAGATGTCGAGGCTCATGCGGCTGAGGCTGAGACTAAAGGTTTCTCCGTGACGTTGGAAAAATATGAAGGCTCGGCGCACATCGCACATCTTAGGAAAGATGAGAGTCGGTATTGGGAAATTGTCAGGAAGACCATGGAAGGTTGATTGAGGGTTCTGGCTTCTGAGTTACTGCACAGTGGTGAGAATATAGCACTTATTTCATATGTTTTACCACGTTTACAACGCTTAGTTACTAGATGGGAGACTCGCACTGTGGTGGGATCTTTGTAGGCGCCTGATAGTTTCACAACCTGAGAGGCTTTGAGGACGATCGAGGCCCCACGAGGAGAGACTAGATATATTGTTATAAGCTCAATGAAGAAGTATCAGATTCCAACCCAGGTTATGTACGGTGGTATTCTGCGAGACATGGGCTGAGCCCCCATCCTGCTCGTATGTCGATGGATAGAGAAGAGAAAGTTGCCTCAGTACCCGCCTACACTTCGAGTTGCCGGCGGACTGGTTCCGTTGGAGTTGTGCCCGTTGTGAAGGTGAAGCTGAATTTGAGAGCATTCCAATGCATGAGACTCAATATCATCCAAAAAGCTTCGGAAGTGTCCTCCCGACAGTGGACTCTCGCTTTGCTACTAAGTCAAAGGCGAGAACCTTGACGTGCGAGAGTATCTCTAGATTTGGAATGCGACACGGGGTTTTCATAGATCCGCCGGGTGGCAGCGTGTGCTCTATCAGCATTATATGCACGTTAAAAGCCTCGAAATCTTTCGCGGTGTGGCGGGTCATGTGTTGGTCCCTTTCCCAGAGATGGTGGACGGCGTCATTCAAAGCCAGGGGCTGTAGGTGGCTGTTATGAGGTCTCGTTGCCGAGATGATCGCCTTTAAAATCACTAATGGACGCTGTGACTTGACTCCATACCCCACCAGTCGTACCTCGACGAACTTGTGGCCTTTGGCATGGAACACGGCCCGATCTACTGGACACCACCGCTCCCTACCCTAAAGGTGACATGGCCCATGCAACTCGAATGCCCTCGACAGCAAGACCTCCAGTTCGGCATCCGCATACTCAAGCACAACACTCCCACACCTCTCCTCACGCACATCCGCCTCGGTAACCCAGCAATAATCCACATGCTCCTCCGGATCAAGCCTCACCACCACGCCGCCCTCTCCATCCGTTCCAACCTCAACCTCCACAATCCCATGGCCCCACCTCCTCCCTTTACCCTCTCCAATCTCTCTCCCCCCAACCCACCTCTCAACCCGCACCGCCCGCAATCCTGTCTCCTCGCTCAACTCCCTCACCGCAGCCGCGACAATCGAGCTGTCGTCTCCGATATCGACGGAGCCCCCAGGCAGCTCCCACTTGAGCGGGAAGGAATCGGTCGGTGCGCGCTGCACGAGGAGGAGCGCGTGGGTCTCGGGGTGGAAGACAGCTGCAGAGGCGAGGAGGCCGATGAGGTGTGGGTTGAGGGCGAGGTAAGCTGCTGGGGGCAGGGTGGAGGGGTGAGATGAGAGGGCTGGGTCGATTGTGGAGGCTGTAGCGGTGGGAGATGGTTGGCCTGGGCTTGTTGAGGATGCGTGGGATATTTGTATGAGGTCGCTGGCGGCTTGTGGTGGCTGTTCTTCGAGAGGTGTTTGGCTCATGGACATGTTGGTTGTTGTTGACGGGATGTACTTGTCTCTGGAGTTTGGTCTTGAGTCTGCAAGTTGAAGGGGACAAGAAATCCTAGGAAACTTCGGGCAAAGTGCGAGAATGAGTTGCCATCACGATCCAGCATCAGCAGAGGGTTACGACTTGCCCCCAGGCTCCAAGATAGGTGCCTAGTCTTATTTGATGTAGGCCTTAGGCGAGTGCCAGAACGTGAGCCTCAAGTTTCTTGTGCGGAATATTGCGTCTGAAAATGAGAGACTGCATGCAGCGTTTGTGCTACAAAAAAAAACATCACGGAAAAAGAAAGAGAAACAAAATCAGTAAGGTTTCTCCGCCATAATGAGTAGGATGAGTGAGGCCAGCATAGATACCCTTATCTTGCGCTATCCTGCGTACATTCAACTTTTCAGCTTGTATAATCAAGCTGACACCAATCCCCAAAAAAATCGAGTAGGCACGAAATTGCTCTCTTGAGCTCCTTACGTGACCCCCGCACGCACCACCCCACGATGGATCCCGCAACCATATTAGGGACCACATCGGCTGTCTTGAGCTTTGTTGAGTTCAGTGGGGAAATTCCAAACACAGCATGGGGTATTTATGATTCAGCAAGTGGTGCCTTGGAGGAGAATAGACGCCTGGAGGATGTGACAGTTGAGCTTGGCAGACTAGTTGACAGCCTCTTGGAGGAGGCAGATCAACAACTTCCTCAGAGCCACTCGCAAAACGATGAGAACTTGCTCACTGGACTGCGAGGTGTAGCTGAAAAGTGTGAACAGTTGGGACGAGAAATCTTGACGCTGCTGGAGAAGACCAGAATCAGCCCAAAGACGCGAAAAGTGACAAAGACAAATTTATGGACAGCCCTGAAGACCGCTTCGATAAGTGAGTGGAAGAGGGAGACCATCAAGAATCTACAAGACCAATTGCAGATGTGCTCGTCACAACTCAACATACATCTGGTAGTGGTTTTGAGGCATGTGAAATGCATCATCTTTATTACCACAATTGCTGGGCTCTGTACTGTCGTGGTCTCTGATTACAAGTCCGCAGATCCACCGTCACTAAAGATCTGAGAAATCTCCTAAAGATGTCAGAAACCAGTCATGCCACAAAAATTGACCGACTCGATGATATCACGAATCTCCTCCAAAACAGCCATGAGCTCCAGCTTGATGCCGTCCAAAGTCTCACTGATAGTCTTCGTGACATCTGTCAACTCTCAGGGCCCATTCTCGAGTCTGTCAATATGTCTCGCATTTTGAGCGCCCTCAAATACGATGAGATGGGCACAAGACGGGCGGAAGTAACTGAAGCTGCCACTGATACGTTCAGGTGGCTCGTCGATGAGGATAGGATTCCACCAGGCCACGACAAATTGAGCATGTCTCTCAGGGAATGGCTGGGCTCAGGCCAGGGGGTGTGGCACATCGCAGGCAACCCAGGGAGCGGCAAAAGCACACTTCTGCGACTCATCGACAGCAACGACGCGACCCGTTTCCAACTGGAGAAGTGGGCAGGAGGTCTAAATCTTGTCTGCTCAACGTTCTACGCATGGAAAGCAGGAACCAAGCTCCAGCACAATTTCGACGGACTCCTGAGGACGTTGCTACATTCTGTTCTCAAGCAAGCTCCGGGTCTAGTGGCGGTGCGTTTCCCAATGCATGGGAAGCCTTCTCACATGGCGCCTTGGGTACGCATGGCCCAAACCACGGAGCTGGCGATAGCATCCAGGGAGCTGGCCCTCGCACTTCAAAACCTCCTTCAATCCCCTACAGTGGCTCAGAATCATCGCTCTTTCTTTCTGATTGATGGTCTAGACGAGTTCGACAACGTCAGCTCCCCGAGAATGCATAGCGACTTGGTGCAACTCATTAAATCTTGGACCCAGCACAATCCCGATCTCATCAAAGTGTGTGTGTCTAGCAGAGAGGAAAATCCCTTCTTGAACAAGTTCTCCGATGATCAGAGGCTACGTTTGCACTTGATTACAAGCAACGACGTGTCCTTGTTCCTCAAAGACCGGTTTGCGTCCAATACCCGGCTACAGTCCGCGCCACCGTCGGTCGTGAACAAACTTATGCGCACGATCCAGCAGAGGGCGGAAGGGGTATTTCTCTGGATAGTCTTGTGTCTTGGTGAGCTCTGGCATCAGCTCGATAACTTCGCTGATGACCGGGAAATCTCATGGGAGGACCTTCAAGAAATTGTGGATCGACTGCCCGCGGGACTGGCCGAGTTCCTCGAAAGCATGCTCACATCTATACACCCATCATACATCGACGAGGGCAGCGCCGTCCTTCCTTTAGCAACTTGGCTAGCAGACAAGGATTACCCGGATCACGATTTCTTCTGTACATTTGTGAAGTACAGCGTGAAAGGCTTGTCGTCAGGCACTCCGCTCGATCCACAAGACTGGACGTGGAAAGATGTACAGCGACATCAACGAGACTTCAGGGCAAGATTACCTAATCTTTGTAAAGGGCTAGTATACTCGGATGTAGTCCCTAGGTCTGGTGTCTTTGAGTCAGGGAAACTCAGGTTCATTCACGGATCAGTCTGTGACTACCTACGAGAGTACCGCGCAAACTTTTGCTTGAAACCAAACAGCGGGAGGGTGATGGAGGTCTGTGGGGATGAACTCTTCTTTTGGTGCGTCTGTAACGCTATCCGATTTGTCTCGTGGAATGTGTGGCTGCAAGAGCCCGGCATGATTGAAGGGCTCCGAACGATGATCCAACTTGTGGAGCGAGCTACGACGTCGTCGTTCACAGGCTTCTCCTGGCTCCGGATGCTCGAGGAGATTTGTTTTCAGAAACAAAATGTCCTTTATCCCGAACAAACGTTTTCATCCGCCGGCATCGAAGATTTGAACCTACCTCTTCTGGAGTTCTCAGTCTTCTTCGATGCATGCCAGCGCCGGTCAAACGGCTTCACCGAATGGGCACTTCAGAATTATCCGTCTTGGATTTGGGACGAGCGATTCAAAGTAGTGACACTTGACCGGTTGTGGAAGCGGCACATTTCGAGTCTCGCGTCATTAAGGACGACTGAGCCCCCAGAATACTTGGTCAACATATTGCACCAAGGCTGGCTGACAATGAACAGTCCCATTGCGACGTGCAAGGAATCCGTGGCTCTCGTGAGGAGCCTGCCAATTCCTCAAGCCTCTTTATGGCTGAATTACGTTCATTATCTGCTTGACACACGAGATAGTGTCTCCTGGTGTCATTGGTACAATGTGAAGCAGTTCTTGGACCTCGGTGCGGAACCATCCATACGCTTTACTTGGGAAAGGTATGATTGTAATGACTAGTTGATATTCACCATACGTCCCAACGAATTTCTTGCTGACACACTCCCACTCAGAAATTGCAGTGGAAACGATATCAACAACGGTGAAGATATCAACGGCATTATTGACGACATCGACAGTGACATGGACGATGCTGATAGTACCAATGCTCTTGCAGCCTTGCAGGCGGAACAGAATCAGAGCGTATATATTGAAACGCCAACTATTCTCGGAAGCAGTATCTCAAATCATGTGGGCACGGGCGAATGTGTCGAAAGACAGAAATTCGGTCCCTGCAACAGCACCTGGTTCCACAGAACATTAGGTGTCAGGCGCGGTTACACAAGACTTTGAAAATGTTACCAGAAAGACCTGGAGACCCCCCACGCAGTGTCTCGATTCAAAAAATGAGGGCGCTCGAAGCTCTGAACCACAGTCTTGCTCTGCATGGAGGACCGGGAAGGGTCGTATCGTCTCCGGCCCACAGTTCTGAGCATAAGCCTGGGCATGCCGATATTGCAGCTCTCGACGATCAAGTCATGAAGGGAGGAACGCGGCTTATCAGTGGCACATGTGGATCGAGCACCCAGCGCCTTCTTGATATCTGTCAGCGGTGGCTAGTACGTCCAATTCTTTTTGCCTTTCAGTGTCTGTGTCCCGGTTGGCGATGGACAGTCTCAACACCTCAGGAGATGGAGATTCTCGTTACTGATTGAGCGAACAGGCGTTATTCCTTTTGCGGTGCCTTCTTGGTTGGATCTTTCTGTCAAAGTCAGAGTACAAAGTCAAGGTCTAAGCACAAAGCAAAGTCGAGGCTTCTGTGTCGCATCGACGGATTTAACCACATTGCGAAGACATACCAGGCTAGCATAGGAATCATGAATCTAGGTTTTGCTTCGAGAAACCGGTGTAGTAGCCGTGGAGGAATCATAACCAGAAGACAGTAAATGCCTGGATTTGTGTGGAGCGGACATGGGTTCTGAGTATGCTGAGGTGGATGCCCCAGCCGTCAAATAACCAGGCCACTACTACCTTCTACCGTAGTAGAGATCTTGACGACGTGTGAGTAATGCCCCCTAGTACCTGCGTGTGTTTAGTTTGTGCAAATACTTATGGACCGCTGTGTGGGTGACCAGTAACGAAGACTCGGCGTCATGTGTTGCCTTTTCGATCTTCTTTTTTCCTGGGAAGACTTTCCTGGGTGCAAATGTGGATATTTTGATACTTGGTCAATACTCAATAACGTAGCAGCTCACAAAAGCCGCGCGAACATAGTGCAGAGGCAGCGGGACCGACGACGATATCACTGTCCGATAAGCCGAACACATTCACGAAATCGCCCCTCTCATATCCGACATCAAGTAGAGTGAAGAATTCTGCATAAATCTGAATTGCCACTCGCAGGAAGAACAGTACAGTATGTAATTGCTTTAGCCTTTTAAAGGTGTCAAGCAGCAAAGAACCCACCCGCAAATTCATTCCCAAAACTCCATGCCTCGCATCCATGCACCACCCCAGACCATCATACCCATTTTCGCGTATCGGTCTATTTGCTAGTGTCAACCACATAGCGACCCACAACCTTGCCCTCCTTCATCATGTCAAACACCGACTGCAACTCGCTCAGCCCCACCGTCTTGAATGGCGCATTCACCAGCCCGCGCGCGAAGAAGTCAAGCGCCTCCTGCGCATCCTGGCGGTTACCGACGTAGCTGCCCTTGATTGTAATCATGCGGACAACAGTCTCGAACACCGGCGCCGAGATGAACGCGTTGCCCGGCAAGCCGATGCACACGACCGCGCCGCGCGAGCGCACGTACGCAGTAGCCTGCTGGAAGGGCTTCTCAGACACGGCCAGCAATATGGCAGCATGCGGGCCCAAGCCGTCGGGCGTAGAGGCTTTCACATCGGCGATGAGGTCCTTGGACGTGAAGAAGTCGACGTAAGCCGACGCGCCGAGCTCCTTGCACGCCGCGCGCTTCTCGTCGCCGCCATCAATAGCAATCGTGTGGATGCCCATGGCCTTGCAGTACTGCAGCGCCATGTTGCCCAAGCCACCGCCGGCGCCCGCAATGGCGATCCACTGGCCGGCGCGCACGCCGCTCTCCTTGATGCCCTTGTAGACAGTCACGCCGGCGCACAGCACGGGCGCGACGGCGGCGAGGTCGACGCCGTCGGGGATGCGCGCGACGTGCGCAGCCTTGGCGACGGCGTACTGCTGGAAGGAGCCGTCGACGGTGTAGCCCGAGAGCGACGCCTTGGCGCACAGCGGCTCGTCGGCCGTCATGCAGTAGGAGCACGACAGGCAGGAGCCGTTGATCCACTTGATGCCGACGCGGGCGCCGAGGTCGAGGTCGTTGACGAGCGCGCCGCGCTGCACGACGATGCCAGCACCTTCGTGGCCGCCGACGAGGGGCATCTTGACGGGGAGCGGCCAGTCGCCCATGATGGCGTGCAGGTCGGTGTGGCACACGCCAGAGAACTTGACGTTGACGAGGACCTCATCGGGGCCGGGCTTGGGGACGGGGATCTTCTTGTGGATGACAGCTGGAAGGCGGTGTTAGTGTGGGATGGTGAGGGGATGGGTTGATTCGGTGCTCACGGCCGCCCTTTTGCTCGCAGACTTGGGCCCACTGCTCGGTTGGGATTTCGTATTCGCTCATGGTGAGTCGAGGTGTGGAGGTTGAGAAGTAGGATTTAGCTGGAAGGCGTCTGTATGGAACAGGAACAGTGCTTGGCGATCTGACCAGGCTCGTAGGTAGTATGAAGAAGATACTGTGAGTATTAGGTTTGAGTGTGGAAGAACACTTTGAGAACGTTGTACGGATGAAGGGCCTCATGGCTTTATATCCTTGATGCAGGTGAGAAACAGAGGGGCTGCATTACTTCATAGTTCATTTATGGTCTAAGCAAGCTGCAGGAGCGACTGGACAGCATCCGGTAGGCCGGGACCAGCACGAGGCAAGCAAGCAAGGCATGCGACAAAGGAACAGCTGCAGTGGACAGATGCATGGCGTGCATGGGGTGGAGCTTGGGAGCTTTGGAGCTCGGAGCCCTGAGGAAGCCGTGCAAGTTTTGGGACGAGCGATCTTGGCGGGGTCTCGCAATGGCTCCAGTGATGCGCGCAGACGTGGACGCAGTCAGGAGTTGAGGAGTGGGATGGAGTGAGTGGTGACATGTCGTCGAGGCAGGGCTGACGATAAAGGCAGGGTTGCTGACACGGTCGTACGATTCTCAAAGGTTCCACCCGCCCGGAAAATGTGTGCTTCCTGCACCTTGCTGCCACAATACCTGCACAGTGCAAGATGGACTCCGCTCTCGTACTTTGACAGGAGCCAGGTGTGTTACATTGTCTTCACCGAAGACAACACTGTGTGCCACCAATATGCGTGGAATGCCTAGCTACGGACACATACTTGCGAACTTATCGTGAAGCACAGAGGTACTCCTGGGTCTAGACCCGTCTGTACCAGACTTGCATTGCGTCGTTTAGAATGCGCTTCCGAGGCAGTTTCCCATCTATCTCCAACATCGCATTGGCATTAGTTGAGCCTAGTATCAACAGTCACACCAGGACCCAGCACGGACTGTCCTCGCCGCATAGGCTGTGAGAGGTCTCCCCTTTGAACAATTAGCATCTCCATCGTCTGGTAAACATGCCACAACATCCCCTGGGCGTGTCGTCAGCATGAACATCTTTTGCCTCGCGAAAAAAAAAATGAGCAATGCTATGCGGATTACTCCCGTTTCGAGCATACGAGAAACAACGAGCAATTCCACAAGACCCCTGAGGCTCTCGAACAAAGAGCCGCGCTGTCAGCTTGTCAAGACCTCCGAGAAAACAAGCTCGCCGGCCAATCACGGACCCTTGTCGTGCCCAATCCAGCAAGTGGGCTGTTGTTCGGCGTGGTGTGCTTCCCCACCTGCCCGCCGCCAGATCATGATCCATTGTACGGATTGCGCCCGGCACCGTGGCGTGTTCAAACCATCAGCAGTGTTTGAATAAAACCAGCCCTTCGCTGCTTCCTTCGCTTGAGTGATTTTTCCAATGAGGGTTCTTGTACGAAGAGTGACTCAAACGACCTCCTGAATTCGGAATGTCCTGCCACGTCTGCCACGTCTGCCACAATGGGGTGTGTGGCTTCATGCGAGGCTCATGTCTCTCGTGGAGGGATCGGGACTCCCTACCGCGGGTCTGGCTCCAATGGCCACCAAGAACCACGAGCTTGAAGTAGCGCGTTCATCCGAGCAGCCCTTCATGTTGCGAGCAACTGCAGATGCACAGTATGTCCAGCTGAAAATTCGCACTTACTATCAAGCAAAGCAGCAGCAGCATCCCCCTCATCCAACAGTCACCGCATCGAGTCATGACCACGCCCAACGTCACATCCCCTGAGTTTCCAATACGGCCCGCACGAACAAGACAATCAAGCAATCAGCGCCGCGCCCGCGCGCCCGCACGCTCTGCACCTGCGCCCCGCACCTACCCCACGGGGAAAGAGAAGCTGTCGGTCCCCCTCCTCCAACAGTGGACGAACGGAAGCGATTGACTCAGTCGGTCAACTACTCAAGAAGCTGGATAAGGAAAGGAGAGCTCAAAATCCTCAAACTATTTTCATTTCCGCTCCCCGGATGCGGCTCCGCCGGGGAAAAGGCACCAACCGCTGGCGGAGGGGTGAAACGCAAAGCCGTGGGCGCCTCAGCGGCTAGCGTTAGTGAAGAAGCACAGCTTGGGAAATCGCGGGGAAAGGGCTGCATGTCTCTGCATGTGCGGTTCTACCCCAGATCCAACCTTGCTAGCAGGGAGCTCTGCGGTTCCCAGAGATGGGCGTTTGCGGATCCGAAGCTTGGTGGTGCTGAGAGAAGGGTCACACGAACAGATAAGCGCGGTTGCTGAAGCTTCCGTTTAAGTCTTGCACTGTGTGCGGATCAGATGCGTTCCTTACAGCCCTGCGCGGTATGCAGATTAGATTCGAGCAAGCTCCTAGCGCTGAGCATGGTTGATGGAATCAGCCCCCGACAATGGGACAGGATGCACATGGCAGCTTGACATCCAGCACACGAGAAGCTGCAGGCCTCGTGGCCTTTGCAGCCAACCACAGACTCAGCCGCCGGCGCTGGCCACTCCCTTCTTTTTGTGATGTTGATTGAATTTCAAATAAGGCTCCTACATCTCTCTTCTGCGGCAGTCTTCTAGGTGTCGTCTCTTCCAAGCTGTAATGTCAGGTTCTCCCTGCCACGTCTACACAAGCGCCAAAATATTGGCCAACCTCGACTGTTGTGTCCATGCTTGAGGCGAGGCGCTACTGAAGTGTCTTTTGGATTACACCCCTTCTTCCAAAATGAATTTGCGGCCATCTATGATCCACCAGGGCCTCCGAGCAGCGCAAACCTCCGCACGATGCCGGGTCCGTATTCTTGGTACTGTGAGACACTTCGTTAGCTCGACGCTCATTTGCCTCCACATCGGAGCTGCTTACCTCTGCCTTGGTGTGGCAATAAGATCTGAACTCGGGTGTCTGACCCAGCAGACTGCCACCAAACCACGGACCGTGCCTCTGCCTCTTGTGCGTGATGACCTGCACCTCCAAACCACCACTCCTCGCGCCTCCACTCTTGACCTCACTTGCGCGGATGCGGTCATCTACCAAGTGCTTAATGTCTCGCTGAAGACGCCGACCGAAGTCCTTGTAAAGTGTGCTTCCTCCAGACAGGACAATGTTCTTGTACAGGCCACGACGGACATCGATAGGCGAGGACTGGATAACGCCGTCCACCACCGTCGGCAGAGGCGTGAGGAAATCGGAGCTGTAAATCTCGGGGTTGAAGAAAATCTCGGGCGCCAGGAAGCGCTCGTAGCCCACGTCAACAGTCACCTTACGGCCACCGGGCTGCAGGACCGGGTGCTGGACGATGCGTGTCGGATCACGATCGTAGCGACTAAACTCCTTGACAATATCCGGGCACACGTAGCAGTGTTCCTCCTTGATCTCCTGAGCAGTCTTCAACGACGAGTCTGGCTCGCCCCGGTCACGCAGCAGGGACTGCACGAAGTATGTAAGGTCGCGACCGGCGATGGGAATCGACTTGATGGAGGAGCCGATCACGTAGCCTTCTGCCACGGGAATGACGTGCGTGACACCATCTCCGGAGTCGATGACAGTTCCGGTCAGAGATCGATCCTGCACCTTGGAGGATGTCCATGATGCAGCAAGGGCGAGGACGGCTTGTACGGCAATGTAGAGACCGGCGCAGTTGAAAGACTCGAAGAAGATCTCGGCGGTATTTTCTCGGTTCTCGGGGGGGTTCAGGGGCTGTGGAGGCTCGGTCAGTGCTTCGTCTGGGCTGGCAAGAGTATCATATACCACTCACAGGCTCGGTCAGAAGAAAGTGGTGGTCTTCGGGCTCGACTCGTAGATATTTGAAGATGGAGTTGGACCAAAATCGCTCCATGTGATCCTGTGCTCCAAGTCAGCCAGCCGTCATGCTTCTTCGTGGCAAAAGACCCATACCCAGTTCTCTATTTGTCCGTGTCGGATCGGGTAGTGCAGCCCGTAGCCTGCCTCGTCAGCGCATGATCCATATGTCCAGAAGCTAGTGGTCGAGCTCACCAGGTCCACCAGATGCTGCTATTGCCTCGTCACCGATGAAATAGTCCAAATCCTCGGTTCCGCGCTTCATGTTCACATTGCCGCCCTGACCAGCACCTCCCGTGAGGAAGGTCGGCTTGTTCGCAACAGCAGGCCGTCCGGAGCCTGTGCCACCGGCGCCACCGCCTGCACCTTTCGTAGCGATCGCGGTGGGGAAGACGAAGGACGGAGAATCGTTGCCGGCGAAACCTATGAGCGAAGGAGCTGTGTCAGCCAGCGGTGGAATTGACGAGGGGTAGGTCGGGTAGCTGTACCTAGCTTGGAGAAACCCGTGCCGCTGCACAGAGAGGTGTGTTAGCATGATGTATCATGTGCTAAATCACAACACACATCCTGAAGCTATGAGGAGGGATTCGTCAAAATCTCTGAGGAAGAGGCGGGGTTGGACAGCTTCAAGAGTGCATCACGGCCATGCCTCGGCGGATAGGGGGGCCTGACGTACTTGTCCATGACAACAGCAGGAGTTTGGTTGGCCATGCTTGCGGGTAGGGGAGCTGCGCGCTCGGTTGCTCGAGGTTGGTAATTTTGCGCAGCTCGTAGTTTTGGCGGTCGAGAGCGTGGAATTGGCGATGCTGTCTCACAATGGCAGAGTGGGTGTTGGTGAGGGCTTGAAGATGGTCGTCAGCGGTGATGCGAGGTCCGTTACAGCACGTTGCTGGCGCCTGCTGCGTGCCAAGCCCCTGACTTCACCGTTGTGGCGCTGAAAGTGGCTGGAAATTGTGGCTGAAGCTTCCAGATTTGACTACATGCCTTGCCGTTCGACCAAGTCTTTTCCCAAATGCATCCACCTTCAAAGACTGCAATCCTTGCAATTGTCATATCTGTGCATCCAACATGGTATGTCCTCTTTCCGTCAGACACTGTTGACACAATGGCAGACTCTGACCGTGGTTCCCAGCGCCAAGATCTGTGAACAATAGTCACAAGCCAGGCCAAAATGGACCACCTGGTCGCTTTGAGTGAATTTTGTGTGTCCGCGCAATTTCAATGCTCCTCTCCACTGCAATAATTCAAACACACTTCGTAAGTCCGTCTTTGCTGTCTAGAAAGATCTTTCGCCCGTTCCTCCGAGGTTCAAATAGAGTGCGACTGAAGGCAGCGATGAGGGTAGTTGGACTTTTGGCGTCCCCGCCCAGTTCCTGATCACACTTGAATGGGCTCAATTTATACTTGTCACCTTCCAGCATTTCAGTGAAATACAGTTTCGGAATGACCCTATCCATCGATTGAGGGCCCTGCCCAACTTTCATCATTCGTCCTTCTGTGGCCTCCCAGCCCGGGTGCGCGATCATTTGTATTCCACTAGCTGGCTGGATCTTTTCTTGGGCTCCCAGATCATCCTTATCGTCTTTCTGCATATAATAGTGCATGTTTATCACTGAACAGACCTCAGTCCTCGATCATGAATAGTTCTCTGATCTAAACCTGAGGACCCGGCAAGATGGTAAGTTCTTCCTACTCACTTCTGAACTTGTTGCACTATTGGCTAATGTTGCACAGTCTCAAGTAGACGGAGCAAAAGCTACTGTGTCTGTAAGTGAGCCTACTTTATTCGCACACCATATTACGCCTCAATCTTCCCTGTTGGAAAATCAGTCCGAGTCAGTGCTTAGTGGCTTCCTCTCGATCTGGCTCACATGTGTGCTGCTTTTGATGCGGTCTCTTGTCGACCAGCATTTGGGTAGCTGTATTGTCGAGAGTTCAAGCATATGTCGCCTGATCAGCCATGACCTGTTTGGTCAGCGGTCTGGTCAGTTTGTCTGCAAGCATTGCTAGATACCCCGAGATTCTACTGCAGCCCCTCGAGGTTCTACTCTGGCGTCTGACTCCTTCTGCAAGAGGAAGTCGACAACTTCTTCACTTTGGCTTCGGATCTGAGGACTGTGTCTTTGCTCACTGTCTGCGGTCTGCGCTCGTGGCCATATGGCTTCTGTATCACGTAAGACAACGTCTGACACTGCTCCCATTCACTTCCAAATTATATTATTTTTATCAGTCATATCTTCGTGGCATAAGAATTGTGCGTAGTCCTCGAACCCGTTGGGAGACTCATATTCATTCCCGATCTGTTGCACAGCCTTCCACAACTCTTCGGATTGAGTACATGTGTAGCGGAAAACGCTATGAAGCCATATCCTTGCTACAGCATAAACTTGTTGTTCCTTTGGCAGATTTGATGCCTAGTGTTTCTATGTCGAGGACAGAGCTTACAATCGTTCAGCCCAGGCTTGTCGTTGTTTCTTTTTGCCCGTACCATTAGGAAACACCAAGCCTGGTGTATTTTTCACACAGAGAAGGAGCTTTTCTTGATATAACCTTGGATCTATGCGGTCGACAGAGTGGTACAACTCAGAGACTCCTATGCTTTTTCAATGTATGTATGAGCCCTTAGCCTGGGGACATACTCCTCCTAATTCACGCCGACATGAAACTGTGAGATACCCCTACAAACATCTTCATCGTTCGAGAGCTGCATGTATTGGTCAGCATAATAGATCTTGCAGATGACTGGCCACCTCCAGTACACACAAGACTGGAAGTTGTTACAGACTCTTGACAAGCAAAGTTTACGAACGCTCCTTCCACAACGCAACACTCTCTCCTTCCGTCAAACCCCAACTTACACAGCACCGCCAACCAAGTTATCTTTTCGATTTTCTCAGACTTCGTCCAACATTAGATATCCACAGGGGCGAACACTCCTTGCCCCTTGTGGCTATCCATTTACACTCGCTTTACTGACACTCGCTCGTCTATTCAATAGACAAACTCATCCTCAACATCATCGAATACCTCGCGTCTCAGCGTCTCACCACCGTCCACGGTCAGACACTCTTGAAGCGTAAGTCCCCCTTCTCCTTTGTGTTTGCGAGCATACGCAATCGTCCTGAATCGAAACATGCTGCAAGCCAAATCGGTCAGCATTTTCCCCTCTGCGCTTCTTTCCTTTCCCATGTTAGACATACAACTCTCCTCACTATTGCCTGGTACGATACAAAGTCATGACGGTGCGCTTGCCTTCTCTTTGGATCTGATCTGGGCTCTTCTCAACACCCGAAACAATCTACGGACCTCTTCAGGTCTCGCCTCGGTCAAATTCGTCGACTTGGCCACCTTGCGTCTGTTCTATACAGAAACCAGATGACTCTCTGGATCTGCCTTCCGCCCGAACTCGGCCGGCTCCAGTACAATCTCGTGGGGGTTGGATCTGGACTTTACTTCCTCAAGTGACCCTTCACTCTTCACACCGACACCAGAGTCTGCTTCTGGCTACTACATAGCTTTGTGCTTCACGTCAAGCTGAGACCCACCTACACACCTTTTCTGCCAGTCCGGGAACAAGTCACCCTGCCTGCTCGGCCTTCTTCACCTCCAGACCTTGGTATCGATCCTACTTAAATCATCCCATCGACTATGGATCAACTCTTATTCTCCCTCTTTCCTTCGACCTAGATCACAACTTCCATTCAGCTTGGTCTTGTCATATCTCAAAGACAAGGCCATCTCTTTGGACACCTCTGCTTTACACTTCAGCTTCTACATCACCAGCCCCAAAACGCAACAGCGACTGCACTCTCAACTTGCGGGTGCTTCTTCTTGGGCAAACCCTACCGCACCCACCTGAAAGCCGGTGCACTTCAACATGGCCGATCACGCCTCCCAATGCGGGTCCCCTTGCTCAACTCTTGCTTCCATCTACTGTAGCAAGTCAATCTTGGAAATTAAGGCCACCGCTTGGGCCGGCTCCGACGCCTTCATTGACGAGCCCACTCTTCCATCGCCTTCGCTGTCCGCCCATTGCCCATCTGAAGGCGAGGGTACCGACGAGGACACATGGTCGTCTTACGATCCTGCCTGGGACCTTTGGGCATATAAACACGTGTCGACATCGCCTCCACGCCCCACCACCAAGAGCAGAAACGACAAGATCCAGGCCTTGAAAGCCTACGGCTTGGCAAAAGAGAAGGAGCCGAAGAGCGCAGGTGCTCAGCCCGCCAGCGTCAGTGCCAGCACGATATTGCCCATCCATTCTGTGTCACCTACTTGGGCCACAAGTGCCTATAAAGATCAGACCGGTGCTCTGACATCTCCCTCGGATCAACGCCCAGCACCTTTCTGGCCAATTGATCAGAATTCACGCCTACCAGCTACATCTGCACACCTGAGGCGTGTCGAGCACGACACTGTCCTGAAACGAGGTCGAGAGACATACCCGGCCGGAAACAACACTAACGTGCCCGTCACGCTGCCAATTTCTCGGTATGGTCCAGGTGTGGCACCTGCCTGGGCTACAACCGCCTACAGCCGGCAGACAAATCCTCCTCAACGGCCTGACTGGCCCATCAATTCGGATTCGTGCCTCCCAGCTCTTTCTGCCCACGTCAGGCGTGTCGAGCTAGACACTCTCCTGAAACAGGACCGACAGAGAGATTTGGCCGACGATATCAATGACATCTCCGTCGTGCCCTTGCCATCTCCTGGCCATACTCCATCGGGGGACCCTTTCTGGCTGGAGAAATCGCCATCGCCTGGACCTGGCAATTCTCAGCGAGGTACTGCGCTGGATCTCTACGACTGGGCTCGACAGAGGGATATGGCGGGCAACACTGCCGACGTACCTAGCCCGTCCACGCTCTGTCCCTTTCATTCTCTAGCTCTTGGGTCTTCCTGGTCTAGTCGGCTAAAGAGTCTCATATGGGCCAAAGATCCTGCTCCGTTTCTGCCTTCTGCTACTCATCCCTCGTATTCCCAGTTTAGCGTTGCTTTGAACTCCCTCGGATGGCCTCAGGTCCACTATCGGGAAATTCACGATGCTAACGTGATCACTACGGAGCAGACCGAGCCCACTTTTATCAGCAATATGTCTCAAACCGGCCAAAAGAGGTCTCGCCAAACCTACCTCGGATTGCCCACCGCAATCTTCATTCACGCCGGTGCCGGTTTCCACAGTATACAGAATGAGAAGTTTCACCTCTCTGTCTGCTCTGAGTAAGTATGTCTCTTCCACACCTGACTTCAGTTGCTGACCGTCATTAGTGCCGCATCGAAGGCTATGAAGATCCTGAATGCCGGAGGTTCCGCTGTCGACGCCGTCGAGATCGCGATCAAGCACCTCGAGGACCACGAGATCACCAACGCAGGCTTCGGCAGCAACCTCACGATCGATAGCACCGTCGAGTGTGACGCCACCATCGTCGATCACCTCGGTCGCAGTGGTGCTTGCGGCGCTGTGCCAAGTAAGATACCTCTCCCTGCACTTTTCTGAATCCTGGTCAACTAACCACGCACCCTTCTGCAGACATCAAGAACCCCATCTCTCTCGCCAAGGTCATCCTTAACAGCAGCTCGAAGACCCTCACCCTTCGCCGCGTCCCTCCCAACTTCCTTGTAGGCGAGGGTGCCAAGCGCTTCGGCATCGATCACGGCATCGCCACAGTGACGAACGAGGAGCTCGTCTCGCGCAATGCTCGAGACCGATATCAGAAGTGGCGTGCCGACCTCGATAAGGTGACTCTGAACGGCGAGACTGGTAGCGCTAGTGTTCTGTCAACGAGCGGCTACAACACTGACGCCTCTGAGGAGCGTCGCAAGGGTCATGATATTGGCAAGGAGGAGATGAAGTTGAGTTTCGGCACCAAAGCTCGCAAGGGCCTGCTGAGAGACCACACCAGCGCCATTATGACCGGTCTTTGGAACGAGGGCCAGCCTGACTCTCCCACTTCCGAGACGCGCTCTCCTCTCTCCGGTTTTGCCAACACTACCAGTCTGCACTCCGGTAAAACTGCCTCCTCGGCCTCACCCAGCTCTCCCTCTAAGCGGGCTAGAATCTCTCCCAAGCCCATTCGTGGCCACAAGTCGGGTGCTAGCGCGGATTCGGCCAATGGCATCAAAACTCTGGATGGTGCTTGCACGTCTCGCTTCGATTTCACCGAGCTGACGGCCGAGCCTGAAGATGCCGATACGGACATGATTGTGGACACTGTTGGCGCCATTGCAATCGACCAGTATGGCAACATCGCGGCGGGCTCGTCGTCCGGCGGGATCGGCATGAAGCACATGGGCCGCACCGGACCTGCAGCACTCGTCGGCGTCGGCACAGCTGTCGTTCCCTATAATGAGGAGGATGACGAGTTCAAGACCGTCGCTACCGTCACCAGCGGCACAGGTGAGCACATGGCTACTACCATGGCTGCTCAGAAGTGCGCGGATCGCTTGTACCAATCCACTCGCCGTGGTCCGGGTGGATACGACATCAAGGACGAAGATCCTTCGGCCATCTTGCAATCGTTTGTGCAGACGGATTTCATGGATCACCCCGGTGTCAAGAATCAGGCCAGTACTAGAGCCATTGGCGTGATGGCAGTCGAGGCCACCGCGAGCGGCATCTACGTGCACTGGGCCCACAACACCGAGTCTTTCGCCCTCGCCAGCATGAGCTCGATTGACAAGCAGCCATTGACTGTCATGTCGCGTCTGCCTGAGGGAAAATCGTCGATCAACATCGGCGCTCGTAAAATCCAGATTGCTGAGTCTGAGGATGGTGATGGCGATGTCGGCTGGTAATAATCGCCCGCTTCCAAGTCTCGTTGCGCTTGGTGTTCAGAATTGCTTCTCTTACTTTGCGCTCGCAGTGGCAGTCGGATGGCGTTCTTTACCGGCCGCTTTCGATGGAAGTTTCTCCGACTCTTTGCTTTCAACTCGACCTACGACAACCTACCTCACCAATGCACACTTCTCTTCAGATTTTCAGCGTGCCAGCAAAACCCGTTCGACCCCCTATCAAGGTCTACGGATAGATCGTATTCATCACAGCCCTCTCAAGTTCGGCGTTAAATTTTCCAGTGATACCCAGGAAGCATTCTTCCGCATGTGGACGGTCGCGCGACGTTTCAGGTGTTGACACAAATGTCTATACGACGAGCGACCATGTCTTGATCGCATTGGTGGATTGTGCCGACGACTCTCCTCTATCACTTTCCCTCAAGACTTCAGTACCTACTTCAACCACTCGAATCATACATAACTTTACAACAACGACTCCACACCAAGGGATCACTCGATTTCGGACTGCATCAGTCTTCACGAAGAGACAGCTTACAAAGGAACCGATCACGATCTTTCCTCAGGAATCATCATACGATAATCGCACCACCTTTACCAGGAGGACAAGTCGGGCATCGCATGGTTTGGAAACGGAGCAGGAGCGGATACTGGATTTCCTGTGGATCGACGGATACCATAAAACTTTGGTTGGCTTGTGCATGATGGAAGGCGTTTTCTTTTTCAGGTCTCACTAATAGCAGGCATTGCACATAGACATCTCTCACGACACTGCACCACCCCTCCCTCTCCCCCCTAGAATAGAGCGGTATCTGCTAGACAGCATAATCGCGGTTTTCACAGACTTTGATGTATCGTGACTATCAATAGGTACATCATGTTAATTTCTTCACGCCTCATTTATGCTCCTCGGTTCTGTGTCTGCTAAAGCTCATTTTCAGTTTGATTTGTTGCCATTGGTCAATTAGAGCAAATTAAGCACAAATTCGCTTGGGTGCATGTGCCATGATGTTCCGTCCTTCGTTCCTTATTGTGGATGCTTGTCCACATCTATTTGTGTCGGTTCGTATGAGGCATTCCAGTAGATGGTCTATTCGCATCTGGTCTGATACTGGCCCTGGGCTGATCTCTCCTATGCGCTGTATTCCTCTTCTTGAATTACTTGGTGGCGATTTCGATGCCAACCAATTCTCAAGGTCTGCGGTACAGCAGCTAACTCCAAATTCTCGCAGCAAGCGAACTCATCGGTGGTCGTCTCGGACCTTCTACACCGGTACCGAAAATCAAAGTCGCAGCTCTACTTGCATTTTTGAGGTTCTGTTATCCCTCATCTTGTTTCTCCAAGTCCTCCTCAACCTGGCCGAGGCGTCCCAGCCGCGCTCCCCGGTGCCTCGCTCGATCCAGCCGGCTCGCCATTAAGCCCCAACTTCCTCTTCTTCTTCTTTTTCCGCTGTACGACCGCCGGTTTGGCGCCATATCGTCCTAGCGCGAGCTTGTTCCCACATGTGTAGCACTCCGCATTTTCCGGCACCTCGCAGAAGATCGACAGGCAAATGCTGCACACAAATCCCGTGTCAATAACCTTCCTATGGCAGAAACACGCAGCGCGGAAATCCACATTCGCCGTGGATGGGTTCACGAGCTGCTCGAGCCCCGTTGCCGAGCCGTCGATCGCGCCGCGGGTGCCCGCCTGGCCTGCACCCGTGGTCGTTGTCGTCACAGTCTGCCGCGTGTCGATGCTGCTGGCGAAGCCGAACATGAGGTATGTAAGCAAGCCTTGCGGGCTCGTGGCCTCAAGGAACGTGCCGCGGGTGATGTAGCTCGCCTGCTGGAGGAACGTCGCCGAGCCGTGCAGCGAGAGGATATCGATCGGTATGCCGGCGTGTGACGCGGCGAAGACGGCGTTCATGGTGGGGATATACTGCGCGGCGGGCGAGTCGCTCACCGAGACGACGAGGATGCGTGCGTGTAGGCCGCGCAGCAGGCCCGATGACGGGATGAGCGCCGCAGCGGGGTTGGAGTTGGCGGACTTGCCCGAGTCGTTAGAGGCTTGCTGCCCGTCGGCGTCGGTGAGCTGGATGGAGGTCTTATTGATGTGGTGCAGGGCGAGGGTAAGCGCGCCGGAGATCTGAGTGGTAGTCGTCGCGAGGTCGGACTCGGAGGTGGAGGTCATGAGGGCGCGGAGGGCGGCGAGGATGGAGGATTCGATCTGGGCGAACTGGGCGAATTTGTTGGCGGAGGCTTTGCGCTGTTTGGATTGTTGCGAGTTGGGCGCGAAGTCGGTGTCGTTGGCCATCTCAACGTCGCCGTCGCTGTTCTCGTGCGCCGCGGCTGTGGGCTTTGGTGGGGACGGGTAGAGCCATACTGCGCGGTTATTATGTGAGGCTATTATGGCGACTTGATTTGTGCTGCTGTAGGCGAGTCGCGAATTGACGTAGACGAGGATGTTGGCGAGGGCTTGGGAAATGGGCAGGGCGTCTTTGATGGCGGCCCAGGCGCGCGGGTTGGTATCGATGATGATGGCTGTGAGGTTAGGGGTCTCTTCTGTTGCGTAGATCTCGTAGTGGGTGGTGGCATCGACAGCATCCATGGTGGGCGGGCCTTTGGTGCTGTCGCCAGCCTTACGAGGAGGAGTAGTTGCAGAAAGAGGGTTCTTCTGCAGTGGTGACGATACAAGGCGGACGTCAAAAGTTCAGGTAAGGGTCTGCCTGACACGCTTCGGGAATGGTGCTGGGGATCCCCTGTAGCTGCAGATCAGCCAGCTTGGTACCCCACTGTGTCGTCAGGCCGTGGGGGAGCCGGATCTTATCGCAAACTCAAAGAGGCACCTCACCACCTCTCATAGCTCCGCTTTGCGCAACGTGAGCACACACGATACCAACAAGTTGCTTTTGGCCATCAAGCCTGTTTCGCCAATCCAACCATGGACTGCTGATGCTACGTGCGAACTTGGCTTGCTGTACAACTCTCTGTGAAACCAAGGCCAAGAGCGAGCTGTGCGCTGGCCACTAACCCCCTCGAGTCACCTCATAAACGGACCGTTTCCGAGAGAGTAGAAAAGCATCCGACTTCGCTGCCACCTGCGCGTGTCTTTGCTCTTCTTCTCCTTCTGCTGACATACCAATCTCATACCATACACACATTCGCGACTACCAATTTCAATCATGGAGTCCGTCAACGAGCAGGAAGACCTGGCCAAGCTGGGCAGGGAGGACCAAACCCTACTTCTCTTCGCGCGGCTGATGGAGGGCGGCCAGGAGGACAACGAGACCGTCAGAGACCTCGACCATCTCACAAGGCTACTGAATGAGGACCCTGAGCTCAGCAAGACCGACAAATCTGTATGCAGTGTCATCGACGCCGACTGTGTCGACACCATCCTGGGCTACCTCGACTTGAGGAACCAAGACATCGTACGCGGCCATGCCACCCTCACCGTCTCGGCCTACCTGAAGGCTTCCGGCCAGACCGGCTCCGATCTACTGCGCACGTTTTTCCAAGAGCGCGTCAAACGGGGGACATATGATGACTACATTGTCGCATTCTGCGTCGCCGCCTCGATATTCCCCATCGTGCCGGACTTGACCGCCGAGCTGTTCATGAGCGAAGGTTTCTTGCCGAGTCTAGGCCCGCTGATGCGCCGAAAATGGAAGAGCAGGAAGGTCGAGACGGCGTGTTTGGAGATGCTCAACGCGGCGTGCATGAACCAGCAGTGTCGGGAGGCTGTGCAGAAGTACTGCATCGAATGGCTGGAGGAGGTCGTCGACCAAGACCCTGAGGAGGCTGTGAAGGCCATGTACGCACACGATAACGACAGCACGATTGTCGACGAAGGCTCTGTCTCCATGCGCAGGCATTCGGAGAATGTTCAGCACCTCGCGGCTGTCATATTGGCAAAAATACGGGTTAGCAGTCCCATCAGCACACGCTATCCCGCCGTTATCGACGAGGAATGCAGTCTGTCCGGAGTGTCTAACTGACAGTTGGACACCTCAGGCAATACAGATCATCAACACCGGCGGTCAAGACAAAGAACCGCGGGTTCAGCAGGCGAGCACGACGATGGAGGAGCTGTCGAAGATGTTCACAAACATGTTGGTCAACGACCCGGAGCACTCACAAAACAACTCAATAGAGGGTTTGGCATATGCCTCACTGCGACCAAATATCAAGGAGGACTTGGCTCAGAACAAGGAATTCCTAAAGAGCCTTGTGAAAGCATTGGAGCACGCACCGCCGAAATCTCCTCTAACATACGGCGCCTTGAGCATCTTGGCCAACCTCACCCGATTCAACCCAGTTCGATCAGAAGAAGAGAAGAAGATGGACCAACTCAAAGCATACGCGAACGCAGCGGGCAAGCTGGCACCCGATCCCCTCAACGACGACGACCACGTCAAAGAGCGATGCAAGCGGGTCTTCGAAGCCAGCGTTACACCGGTTCTGGTAACACACAGCAAGAACGGCTCTGCCGCATCTCTTTCCCTCATCATCACCGTCATCAACTCCCTCTCCATGCTCTCCAGCATCCGCGGCCAACTCGCCCAACAAGGCGCCGTCCGCCTCCTCATCGCCGCCTGGACTGCCCTACCCGCCTCGTCCGACTCAACCAAGCGCACCGCCGCGCAAGCCCTCGCGCGCATCCTCATCTCCACCAACCCCTCCCACGTCTTCGGCGGCACGCGGCCCACCCCGCAAGCCGCCGCCATCCGGCCCCTCGCCTCGATCCTCGCCCCCGATCCCACAGCCGACACGCGCGACCTCCTCCCCACCTTTGAGTCCCTCATGGCGCTCACCAACCTCGCCTCGACGGACGACGACACGCGCCAAGCTATCGTGCGCCTTGCTTGGCCCGACATCGAGGAGCAGCTCCTGTCCTCAAACCCGCTCGTTACAAAGGCCACCGTCGAGCTCATCTGCAACCTCGTACAGTGCGTTGACGCCATGGCGCTGTACGCCGACGGCTCCACCAAGGCCAAGGACCGCCTGCATATCCTCTTGGCACTCGCCGACGCTGAAGACGAGGGCACGCGCAGCGGCGCGGGCGGTGCGCTGGCGACGCTGACGACGATTGAGGAGGTGGTTGGGGCGATACTGGAGCGTGAGCGTGGGGTGCGGAATATCTTGGGCTTGTGCGCTGATGAGAGCAGTGAGGAGCTGAGGCATCGCGGTGCGTTTGTGGTGTACAACCTTGTGTCGACGGAGGGCGAGACGGGAAGGAGGGCACGGGAAAAGACCAAAGCGGACGGCGGGATTGAGATCTTGACGGCGTGTGCGAAGGCGACGCGGAGGCCAGAGGTGTTGGATTTGACGGTGCAGGCGCTGAAGGCGGTGTTGGAGGAGAATTAGCACAGTGAGTCCTCGCAGTCTAATTACCCAGCGGGCAATTCCAAGCTTTGCATTGTGCGAGATATGGTCGTCAAGGCAAGACTGGGTATTTACAGAATTAAAATTGCCTGGACGACCCTTTCCTGGCATGGTTTCAATAGGCAAACCAAATCTTCTCTGTTGTCCATCGCTGTTGAAGGAAGTGATACTGCTTTATCGAACACACACCAACACACACACGGATATATCTACACTGACATGTTTCATGACTTTCTCGCATATGTTTCAGTTGTCTAATCTGACAGCATCCAAGACCATCGCAGGCCACAGGTTCATATCGGATGCGCAACGCTTTGCCCGAGCTTAGTAGTGGGGACAGTACTAGGCTGTGGCGCGCGCACCCTTTGTGGCTGAAGTGGCGACTAATGCAGACTTGGGCTCATATGCGGCTACTGCATCTGTTTAGTGTCCTCCGCATAGCCTTCCTCCTTGTTCCCTTTGTGGCTGAAGTGCCACCCAATGCAGACTTGGGTCATGTGCGGCTCACGCAACTGTTTGGTGTTCTCCGCATACCCTACCTTCTTTTCCCCACAAACTTGAGATTGCTATTCTGGCTCAACCCAGGGTGCAGCACGTGCCATCTTGAACAACCTGATGGCGAGGCTGGACGCGGACGGGCTTTCGTCGCGATGTCTGTGGACATTGACCTCCCCGCTTGAGTGTGGTATTGCGGATGAGATGGGTCCAGGCAGGTTTGTTCGACTCGTGGACTTTATTCGTATCGTGGACTGTCTAAAGTTCGAAAATTTCCAAATCCATCATCCTACTTCTTCTATCCCTACTCTATCCACTGCACTTGGAGTAACGCTCGAGCTCCTCCAAGAATTTGATATCTCGTCTACGGAGCCAACGGTCCGCCTGAAGCGGAATGCAGGACGTAAATTCCTGCACAGAGAGGTCATTTCATGCTTAATGTGTGCTATTCCAGAAGATCACATACGGGCAGGACTGTGAGACTATTCACGAACACGTAGGTAATGATTATGTTTCCAAATTCCGTGCATGGTCTAGACTCGGCCAAACAAGACTCGGCCAATGCTCACATGACCCCATCAACGAAGGCATGAACTACCTTGTCGGAGTGCCGCCCTTCCCCGGAACGCGGCTTCAGTCGCCCTACCCCGTCACGAGGGAACATCGTCGTTGAAGGATCAAAAAGACCCTTGTTTTTCGCGTGGATCCTTTTCGTCGAAATCCGGGGTAAGAATTCGACGCTAGAACGTGCCGTTGGCATTTATTTGCAGGGCAGGGAGCATCCATACCAGCCTCCCTTGTTGACGTAAGGACCCCTGGGGAAAAGCCAGGCCACGTGAGAAACGGCCAGGAGTTTCGTCGACAAATGCATTACCTAAAAGACATCAATGTGCCTGTGTGCGTGCGGCTCGCTTCGGTTCTCCAGCGAGAGTATTCTTTGGGCCGGTGGTATGTCTGCGTGTGTCGCTCGCATCCCTCGATTTCCTTTGATACGAGCGATGGAGCTGGCAGCCTGTCGTGAGTTTACGATTTATGGTCTGGTAATACAAAATCCGGACTGCATGGTGACAATCTTGCGGCTCTCCTGTATCGGAGGCTCATAAGGCTGAAGGCGAGAAGCCGAGGCATCGATCGGAAGCCGCCGTCGGACGAGGCTGTGGCGGCTACTTGCGCCGAGAGCCTCGCGTTTATACGCACAGCGACAGCCTCAGCGACAGCGACATCGCAGTCTTCGCAGCGGGTGATGACGGTCGGCGACCGAGATGAGAGCGCTTTTGGTGCTGCACAGCACTTGTGGTCTTCTCCGATTCTCTCCGATGCTGCGGTGGTCGATTGTAGCGCAAACAGGCCGGAGGCTGGCAGGCTGGAAGGTAGGGAGGAGTGCAGGCAAGGCGTTGCGAGATCGCACAAGTCCTGGACGTGGCTCGGGCTTCGAAGTGGACGGGCAATTCAAATCGTACTTTACCCTTGTACGCTGCCTCCTCACTTTGCTGTATGTGCGATACGCATGATGGTTCAATGTTTGTATTGTAGCAAGCCCAGCGTTGATTTGACACGACAATACCTACTTAGGCACGACCGCGAACGAATGGGTGTTCGAATCGAATGCCAAAAGAGGTAAATTGTGAATTGGCCAGTCAGAAAGGCAGCCGCTTCCCCGCGTATCCACTCTGGACGCTACCACGGGGCAAGCTGCAGATGGCACGGCCTGACTTTGCCTGCTTGCTTATCAGATCCAACTTGCAACTCGTCTCGACTCTGGAACTGTTTTGCCTTTTGCAAATGCATATGCATCGCCAACAACGAGCGCCACACACGGACACAGCGCTTGCTGTGCGGTGCGCCGTGCGAGGAAATGCGCGCCTTGGGACCCTGGCCTTGTGTCACCACTGGGGCGAGTGATGTGCGAAGAATGTGAGGCAGGATTTGCGGGCGGTTGGCGTCGGGTGCGCAGGTGACAAAGAAGAACTGGGCGCGCTGGCGGTCCGAGATTTCCATTACCCAACTCTCAGGTAACAGCTCGCGCATCATGACTCTACCGGTTTCGTATGCCATTTGGGGCCCTCAGCTCGCACATCGAACATCACCTGGCCCTGCCTTTTCGTCATTTGTGCGCTGACACACACGGCAGCTAGAATATACAGAGATTAAATGCAAGGCTTTGGACTACTTAGTACTTGAGATGAGGCGACTGCACCTCCTTCGCCCCATTGAAAAGCTACTCTAGTACCCGTCGCTAGCGCCCCTCCTCCTTCCTGATCCCGCCAACTGCCAACGCGTTCTTGCCTGTCAGCCTCGAAATACTGCACTGCACTTCTGAATACCGTGACTTCTTCTCATCACCCAAGCACGACAAAGCCCACCAGTATTCGTTATTAGCACACACCAATCTCTTCCCACACCATCCCCTTCCCCGCAAGGTGCAACGGTTTGACCACCTGACCGTTGTGTTTACCTAAACTTTTCCTTGTCGTGACTAAGAAGAAAGTGAAGAGACTGCGTGCCGCCCCGTCGTCAACCGCTCACGCCTTCATCAAGTCTTCTGACAGCCGTTCAACAACAAGTTACAGCGCCCACATTTCTCAGCTGCCTTATACGAAGGTCCCGACTTCCCCCGTGTTATCTGTCCAGTCTGCACCCAGAGTCCCACTTCTACTTCTCTTCGGCAAACATGGCTTGTCCGAAGACAGGAGATGGAGGAGGGCCCTCTCCTCCCCACCAGATTCAGGACCAGCCCACCAACTACAAATCCACCCAAGCTGATTTCGACCAGTCTTCCTCCTCTTCCATCAAGGAGATCAAAGACAAGACTAGGAACGCAAACGCAAACGCCCGTGCTTCTTTCTCGTCTATTAGGGAGGACGACCAAGACCTCGCTCAAGCCTTCACCACTTCAAGGGTCTCAGCCTACGCTCACCACACTGAGGACGCTGTTGACGACTCACAAACGCCAGACATTGGTGCCATGGTCTCACAGGCTGAGTTTTTTGCTCCTGTCACCCGACCAGACAGTCGTCTCCACGGCCACTGGAACACCATCAAGAACTCAAAGGGATGGAAAGGTATCGATGTGAAGGGCCGCCTGGCGAGTAGGAGCTTCAGCGACCTTTCATCTCTGGCTTCGGCATGGATGCCGCACTCCGTCGGCGCCTTCCAGAAGCGCCAACCTTCTCAGAACCCCAGCGGAGACTCACCTCTGGAGAGTCTGCCATTGGAAATCCAAAGCATGATCTTCGGTCACCTCGTCATCGATGTCCCGCCAAACAGCCTGACCAAGAGAAACATCGACTTGATGTCGCTGATGGTGACATCCAAGACGTTGAACGAGGCTACTCAGGTCACTTTATACCGCCAGGTCACCATTCCTCACTCGCGCATCTACCGAAAATTCCTCACGCAGATCGCCTCACACCCTGCGCTCGGAGAGTTGGTGCGGCGGTTTGACTTCTGCCACTTCAACCCCAACATGATGTTTGCCACCGCCAGCGAGCGCTCTTTGGCTCAAAACTTGACTGCTGACACCCTCCTCCAGGCGCTGGACCTGACGCCCAAGCTGCAAGAGTTCTTGGCGCAGGAGCACATCGACACCGACCTGGACGAGCGTGTTCTGCGGAAGCTCTTCTTCGGCCTCAACAGAATGGCTGCTTTGGACTTCTGTGGCTGTTCCACCATGCCCTTCCGCGAGGGGTTCATGAAAGCCGTTCCTACCGGCTCGGCGTGGACGATGGGGGACTTGGCCTTGAGGCGCCTCTCGTTGCATAAGTGTACGACGCTGCCCAGCTCCGTCTTCGAGAGCCTGCTCGCGCACCTGCCGCACCTTACGCACTTGGATGTTGCCGGCACGCGCATGACCGACGCCGCGTTGGCAGCCATTCCGTCTTCGGCGCGTATTACGCACCTGAACTTAGCAAAGTGCACCAATCTGTCTGCAGATGCTATCATCGAGTTTCTATCCACCCACCCTGCAGTCGCCAGCCCGCATGTGGATGTGCCAAGCACTATCGTATGGCTCTCCCTGTCCGCGGATGCCAGCACTCACGAGACCTTCGACGAGGATGCAGTTACACAACTGCTCCCCCTACTTCCTCGCAGCCTCAAGTCCCTTTCACTCAAAGGCAGCAAGATGAACACCACCCACATTCCCCTCCTCCTCCCTCTTACCAAGCACCTCGAGGAGCTCGCCCTGGGTCGTGGCCTCAGCATCACTGATACCAATGCGCTTTTCACCCCCGGAGCCACACCCTCCTCAGCAGATCCAGACACCATGGACATCGACTCGGACCCGGCAGCAGCCTGGATTCCCCACACCCTTCGCTACCTCGATCTCTCCGATCTATGGTCCACAGAGCTCTCCTTGCCTACGCTGTACGACACAGCGGCATGCGCCCTCCTCACCAGCGCTAGCGCGCCGCTCGAAGTCCTGGAGGTGCACGCCGACGTCGGCAAGCGCGCGCGCGCGGCACCGCTCGCAAGGCTGGGATGGCGTATCAGCGAAGCGGGTAGGCGCGTCTGGGTTGTGCGCGACGGCGTTGTGAGTGCCAACGAGAAGCCCGCGTGGAAGATGGGGGCGGACAGTTGGGGCACGCGCAAAGTGGCGGTGGCACGCGCTGATGTTGGTGGAATGTACGGGAGTTATATGTTCGCGCAGCGACTATGAGAACGGCGTTATTTGAAGAAAATGTTTCTGCTTTTTGCGACGGCGCTGGAAGATAAGGAGCGAGATACCCCCTCTGTTCCGGACAGCAAGCGATGTCGAGCCAGGCGTTTTTGATGAGGGATTTGTTTCATGAGCATAGCTAGGAATGAGAAAAGGATGGACAATAAATACCGAGAGAGGATGTGTTTGTAGTGGTTATGGATAGGCGTTATATTGCATAGTATTCTATACCCAACCCTTGGCCTTGGCTTTTGATATGTACTAGGTGAATGCTTCCATGTGTGATTCCAATTGCAGCTCTCTTTACACTTGTCTGACCTACTTTCGAATTTCAGACTGCAATACATCTGCCACTGGATCATGGTCTCCCGATCTGAACCCAACATGTCTATTTCCGGCAGTCTTCCAGCACATGTCTCTGAATGTTATGCCGTCCTTCATCGCGATGACTATGTCTTGCGCAGGACTGGAGGAAGAAGACGTACCGCTTCCTTGACACGTACAAGTAGCCAAACTTTCTGCTCCCTTCTTCCTCTCAAGAAGACAGAAGCCTCAGGCTCCCAATGCTCAGAAGCACTCATGTTCACTTACTCATTAGCAGTGTGACTTCCAGTCCCTATAAAGTAGCGAACAGCAGGCAATGATTGGAATATTACGCAATCCACTACACGATCTCCCTTATTTCTTTGAGCACGTAATTTGCCATGCTCACTGTGTGTTTCCAGAGAGCCTTTCTATATCTCTACACAAAAGGGCGCTCACATATGTGCGAAAAGCATAACGACAAGGTCTGCAACACTTCCCGCCCCCCTAACGGAAGGTGAGTAATTCTGGAGGATTGACTCATTCATTCGTGTACTAGAGATGGTAGTTGACAATTAATTGCCTTTGAAGTGACTATACTCTTTCTCGCCATAATTTATCAAACTCAAATCCTATCCAATGCCTCTTTGGATGAGTTGGTAGCAATGTCACAGGCAAGGTGAATGGCCCTCAATGAGAAGGTCAGCAATACTGGTATCCATCTCCATGCAGAAGCTGGCCAACCTGCAAGCGCTAGTTATGTCACGTCGCAAGGTAGGAAAGTAGTCAATCATGAACTGTTCCATCCATTGTCCCCATTGTCAAGATCATCTGTGCATGCACAGGACTCCTATTATTAAGAGTAGCAGCAGGCTCCTCTGTATGACCTTCTCCGCAAACCCCATTTCCGCTATGTAGAAGACCGTATAAGAAGAGGAAGAGAGACCGCCTCGCAGTTTCCACTGGGTATCTGATCCAGCCACTTCAAAATCCCGCCAAGCCGTTAGCTAACGCCTGATTTTTATTTCCAAGAAGTAACTCCCAATTATGGACATTTTCCCTAGGTCCCTGTGTGGAAGACTCTCTCAATGCCTGCATCGCCCGCAGTCGAGTGGTGGGTCGAGGCCCAATGAGCCCAGATTCATGGCTGATACTCATGAGAAGTGTCAAAATTTTCCGACACAATGTGGCTTCACAGCCGCACGCGCAATAGCCACTTCAGGTCCGGACGCAGGCAAAAGACCACCGCGCGTGAGCACGAAACGGAAACGTTGCATGGACGAGTCTATCTGCCATTCGCTTTCTTCCCATTGTTGAGCGCCATTTTCTTGCAGTCGTCGCAGTACCATTTCACTATTGGTCAACCGTCAGCAATTGTTCACGAACAAATTTCCGTGTGCGCAGAAACATGGGAGCTTTGGAGAGGTGGGGTTTGGAGAAGGAGAGAAGGCAATAGAAATCAGACGAACAGGGCAAAGACAACTCACTGTTCTTCGGTGGCGCGTTTCGAAGCCCAACACACTCCAGGTGGAACCACTCGCGCTTGCACTGCGAACCATCGCATCCGACCATCTCGCCGAAGGACACGCGGTCGCAGTAGCAGTATGTCGGCTCATTAGGGTCGTCGCCCTCCATGTCGTCCTCTGGTATATTACCCGGTTCGCCGCCGTTGGACTTCTGTTGCTGGAGAGCTTTCTGTATGGCCACTGCATGTGCTTGAGACGCGCCCTTCTTATGGCTTCTCTTAGGAACTGTGGGGGCTTCGGACGTTCGCGGTGGTCGTGCTCGGCCGTTGTTGTTTGGTGGACCGTCAGGGAAGCTGCCGATGGCGGGGGTGGATGGTTTGCTGGCGCGACCGCTTTTGGTGGTCGTCACTTGCTGCGTTGGGATAGTGGGTGTCGCTACTGGTGTGATGTCTTTGTGCGCCACGTCTTCAGCCGGCTTCGCGGAGCCATCTTTCTTGGGACCAGCTGTAGCGGCGGAGGACGGTGTCGGAGCACACTCGGTCTGCGGCTTTGTAGGATCTGTCTTTGCACTAGCACTTGGAGGCTCCATTTGAGTGGTCTTCGGTGTTTCGCTTGGGCCACGCCCGGCGTTGTTTGGAGGTATTTCAAGCGGCGCAGGAATTATGCCATTGGGTTTACTTGCAGCGGCGGTTGCTGGCCGTTGCTTATCCGCATTCGAAGCAATTGAGCTTTGTCGAGCTCTGGCAGATGCTGGACGGGCCGATACGGGGGGAGCTGGAGAGGCTCGGGGAGGTTTCAAGTTGTCTGGGAAGTTGCTGATGACGGGGGACGAGTTGACAGACGGTGAAGCAGCAGGGCCAGCTCTATGAGATCGAATCGGTTAGCTTGCGATCACGATTGAGACAAAATACCACGAGTAGTCACGCACCTCTTCTTTGCTTGCCCATTAGAATTAGGAAGTGCCTTGCGCTTCTTGGGCGCTGGCTGCTCGGGATTTGGCGTTGCCCGAGGACTTGCGGATGGTTTACCCTTTGTGTCTTTGGCATTCGAGAAAACTGCAGTCATCGCTGGCGTAGGAGTCGAGCCATTGGCCGGCTGCTTCTCAACTTTTCGCCTCTTGGGAGCTGGTGTATCGCTGGCGTCAGGTTGTCCCAAGATCCCAAGGCCGATATTTGCTGGCGACTCTCCGGCGGCCACTTTCGCAGTAGCAGGCTTCCTCTTCGCCGGCGGCTTCTTGGCGGTTGTTTCCTTGCCCTTGCCCTCGTGGTCGTCGCGGTCAGAATCTTGGTGTTGGTGTTGGTTCTTGTGGCTTTTCTTGGCAGCGACAGCTTGCTTGCGCGCGTCGCTACGCGTCGCAGCGTCACCAGCGTCGACGACCAAAGCCGCGGCAGACAGGCTAGCAGCACCCTCTCTACGCGTGCGCTCGGCAACACTGTTGAGTGCACGCGCAGCTCTGTTCTCGGGGTACGCCCAGTGTGAATCGCTTCCATACTTGGCCTCCTCGCTGAACTCACACTCGAGGTGAGGCCAGATGTCGTCAATGCGATTCAAATGTCTCTGCAGCGCATCATTCGCGGTGGATATAACGTGATTTTTCTCTTCAAGCGACACGAGCATCTCTTGTACTTTGAGGGCGGTTTGTCGAAAGAGCTGCCGGCGAGGCAAATTGCTCGGGTCGAAGACGCTTGGGGCAGCGGGAGTGGGTTCTTGGATAGGCTTTTGCGAGGCGTCTTGGAAGCCATTTTGCGCGCTCATGGGAGCAGAAGCTGCGGCAAGATTGCTAGAAGCATCATTGTGTAGAGATTGCGTGGGCTCGTGATGTGGTGGATCTTTGAGTGCTTGGTCGACCATCTGGAAGAGGGCGTCTTCGGGAGCAAAGATTTTGGCGTCGACCTCCTTCAGAAGTGTGAAGTGCCGCACAAGCTCTTTCGGAAGAGCCGTGATGACATCTGCGAAGTGCGTGATGCCCGGGAAAATGTCTATGGGCTGTTCACCAGTATTCGCGCCAGCGAGAGGGTTCTGACCGCCCAGGCGACTGGGCCCAGGAGTCGCCCTGGAAGGATTGGTTCGAGTTTGACGGACTGGCTGTCTCCTAGACGAGGACGACGCCTCAGCTGGAGGCACTTTCGCAGTTTTCATTCTGATCGTGAGCGGTGGTGGGTGAATCTATGTCGAGAGGTAGAGGAGGAGGTTCAGTCGGGTGAGGAGAGGGAATCGAATTCGGCGGCAGCACAGTCGCGAAGAGGAAGGGCGGTGCGGTGGTTCGTAGAGTAATACACAGACTGATGAGGGTGAGGATAGTAGAAATTATTAAGCAACGTCACGAACGGCCATGTCGATTTGGGTTTTGCAACTGTCGCAGAGCTGTAATCGGGCGTGGTGGACGGAGGTGGAGGGGGAATGTAGTGAAAGAAACTGGGGAGAGAGCGACATGCGCAGGCGTGTCGGCCAAGTCCCCGAAGCGGATGGCAGCGGGCAATAGCAGTGCAAGTGGGCGGCCACTGGGCGAGAGTTGCTGCTGAGCCTATAGAGCTTTAGCGCCCTTTTCTTTTTGATGCGGCCGGCACCTGGCGCTACCATAACGTCACTGCTCCCCTGACCCGCGATAACGATAAGCTTCGGCTCGTGGACTCAACCTTGGAAGCACAAGAACTGGCAGAAGAAGCAGGAAATTCGTCGAGTGTTGAAACTGATGAGCATGCAGTAATCAAAACCAATCCATTATGCTCTCTGACCCATACATGAAAGATGCTGGTGATGGTGGAGCCCTCTATTCCCACGAGCCGGTCCCTTCTCTTGGATATCATCTTTGAAACGGTCAGCAGGAAAAACAAGAAATGCACACTGGCAAAATGATCAACGCGGACACAGAGCAGTCCAAACCAAATGCTGGACAAAACGCTCGACCAAAACTCCACTCCTGAATTCCGTGATAGATCTTTCAGGTCTGCTTGATGCCTTTCCATGGCTTCTCCTCCATATCCTTTTGCCGTTGCCTCCACTGCCACTCGATCAGGACCGGCAGGAAGCGCCAAAGATCAAACTCAGGCCACAAGCACTTGAGGAAAAAGAGCTGCGTATCCTGGTGGCACTGCCACATCATGAAGTCACTCAGCCTCTCCACGCCGCTCGTGCGCACAAAAATGTCGAGAGGCGGGTCCCCGGCCGTGTACATGTGGTCCGTCAACATCTCGGATGTGATTGTCTCGGGGTCAGGTAAGTTATTCGGGCTTGACAAGTTGCGCTGTGACGGAGAATCGGGCTGGAGCAGCGTTGCCGAGGATGACGCAGAATCATCTATGCTCTCATTTGCAGGAGACGGAGGCATTGATGGGGCCTCCTCGATGGACGGTAGATCCGGTTTGGACATGTTTCTGACCTTGATGTTCTGGGAGATGCGGTTTTGGGAGAATCCAGTGCTCTTTGGCGGAGGTGGCCCTAGGTACTCGTTGACCGTGGCTCGAACGGCTTGAGTAATCTCTTCTCTGGATCCGTAGGGGAAGCAGAGGTTCAAGACAGGACTGCATAATCCCGTCAGCTGGGTCCCGACATAGTTGGGAACGAAGGAGCATACCCGTTGTTCTTGCTGGTGGCTTCCACGGCCTGGTCCATGATTTCCATGACATCGTCGGGAATCAATTCTTGCTTGCCACAGATCTTGATTCTGGCGTCGTATCTCTCTAGCAACTCCCCATGGTTGACCAGCTGCTTGAGCTTGGATTTGGCCAGAGACATGAGGCCCTTGACCTCAGCCTCGGGCCTGTTGAAGTTCTCTAGACTGAAGGCATATACCGTGACAACTTTGACTCCACACTTGTAGCAGACTTCTAGAATCTGTGGCCTGTCAGCATCAGCTCAAAAATTAGGATATGTGGTTGGATACTCACTCTAGCCATGGCCTCAAAGCCAAGGTGGTGTCCATGTATCGTTTCTATCTTGTGGTCCTTCGCATAACGCCGGTTGCCATCCATGACAAATGCAATGTGCTGGGGAATGGGACCTTGCTTGAGGGCGCCTATGAGAAGATCATGAACGTGTGTGAGGATCCATTCTGCTGGCGGTGAGCTGAGCAGCCAGTTGCGAATATGAGAAAGGTACAAGTCAGACATTGCGAAATGTGTTCGGTTGCAATGCGCAGATGTGAAGGGGGCCGAGTGTGAGGCAGGACTTGCTGCCGGTTTAGAAGCAGGAAAGAAGGGATGAAGCAGACAATATCAGTTCGCCATTTTCGCCGCCAGAGCACGCAAGCTGAGAGGCACACACGAAGGTACTAGGAATGCCGAGGGTTCTAAGCCACAAAAGTTGACGAGAGCAGGGCTGGATTTCCAGGTTGTTTGGGAGAGCCGCCGGAAGTGCCCCTGTGGTTCCCAAGCCCATGACCCTTACCTCACCTGGCAGGGATCTAGCAGGCAGATCCCTGCCTGAGCTTCGGGACACTTCAACTCTAACTTTGATCAGACATTCCTGGACCTTCTTCAACAGCAATAGCTTTACACTGTCACATTTCTTGGAACACAACAATTTCCAAGGCAGAATTTTGTACATTACACCACCGTGCAGCTTATCAAACTTCCACGTATTGACCTCAGTCCTTTCGCAACACTCTTGCCGGCATGTTGCGGTAAAACATCGCCCCATCAGCAACATGTCCTTTACAAATGCGCCGGTGACGAAAACGCTCGTCGTCGGCCTCATCTCCTCTTCTGTAGCAGCGAGTCTCTTCGACGTCAAGCACTACTTCTGGATAGATGTAAATACCCACATCTGGTCCTACCACCAGCCATGGCGCGCCCTCATCTTTCAGCTCTGCTACACCAATTCAGCTGAGGTCCTGTCCGCCGTCATAACACTCTACAACATGCGCGTGGTGGAGCGTCTCTGGGGCTCGAGGAAATACGCAGTACGTTGAGATATGGTCATTTATTTCCGAGTTTGTAACACTAACAGCGATACAGTCCTTCCTGGCCGTCTCCCACGTCCTGACCAGCATCATCACCCCCACCATCCTGACCCTCCTCCTCCGGCCCTTCACAGCCGGCCTCTTCAACTACCTCCCCGCAGGACCGACGCCAATAACCTTTGCCATCCTCGCGCAGTACCACGCCATAGTTCCACACATGTACAAGTTCCGCATGGCCCTCACAACCCGATCGCCCTTGACCGCGGAAGACGCCCAAGGGCTGACCTTCTCAAACAAATCTTTACACTATGGACTCGCATTACAACTCGCTCTCTTCCAGTGGCCAGGCTCGCTACTTGGCGCAGTAGTCGGCTGGGTCGTGGGCTACGCGTGGAGGAGCGATATGCTGCCAAGCCGGCTCACGCGGTGGAGGCTACCCGGGTGGATGGTGGGCATGAGGACTGTGAAGAGGAGCGAGGAGTTTGAGGGATTGCGTAGACGGCTCGAGGGAGAGGGCGCGTCTGCGGCTACGGCTACGGGTGCACAGGGACAGGGCGAGGGGGACGCTGGGCGGAGGAGAACGCTGGGTACTGTCCTGGACCAGGTGTCTGGGGCTATCTGAGCGACGCCATCATATATCGAATTGATCAAGGTATGCTTTCTGAGCATCACAGTGGAAACTCTGTATTATGGCGAGCAACGCGTGCTGATTGTCTTTCCGCGAGAAGTGAAAGTCCAGAGCAAGGTCTCAAAGCTGAACCTATGCTCACGTTTACTTGAGACTCTTCGACGAGTCTTCCCGCTTTTCGACGCATTGTTATGCTGCAGCCACCAATCCTCGCAGCAATCCAGAAGTACCGGCTGAGCATTCCACGCCAAGAAGCGCGCATACGCTCCGTCAAGCGCCTCGCCCACCCTCAAAACAAACTCATATCCGCCCCAGAATGATACTCCCCGCGCACAAACACCCCAAAGCGCGCCCACCCCCTCGCCCGCTCGGGCGTCAGCTCCTCGGCCAGATCGACCACGATGCGCTCGTCGCCGCGGCGCACAACCTGCCCGTGCGGCAGCGTCTGGTACTCGGGCAGCACGCCCAGCAGCAGCATGAAGACATGGCTCGCCTGTGTCGCCTGCGCGAGGTTGAGGTTGGAGACGAGGATGCTCGCGTCGACGGACGTGCGCACTTGGATGGCGAGCGCGCAGTCGTCTTGGCGCCGGAGGAGGAAGCGCGTTGTTGTTGCGGTGGATTTGTAGGGGACGCCGGATCCCTTGGGGATGGTCAGCTTGTGTGAGGCTGTGAGGCAGCAACAGGAACAACAATGGGTTTCCGCATAGGCGTATTGGAATTACACTCACAATCAATATTGCCTTCCAGTTGTTCACCCAGACTCCGTACCATGCGCTTCCCAACAGCCGCTGATCAGGCGAGAACGAGAACGATACCCACCTGACGGGCGGCAGTGTGGCTCGGTAGCCGTGGCTTTTGGTATCTCGCAGCACGCCCAAGAGGTCGCCCATAGCGGGCGGCGGTCTCGTCTGCGTGGGGACCCTGCGGTATGGGGGACAGGGTGGCGCTTCCTTTTCGCCCCAGGAGCGCTTGTCGTTCTCATCCTTGTCCATTCTGGCAAGAATTGATTTTGTTGTTGTCGAAGGTACTAGATTGGTGGTGGAGGAAATATATTCTGTGCGATTTCTGTTGGGCTGCGCATTCCCGTTTTCGATTGAGAGCTACAGTCGTGCAATGCGTTCGTGGGAATTTACTCTCTTCTTCCGGTTGATGTGAATGGAGTATTTTCAGTCAATTTGCTGCAGTGTTAACATTAAGCGTGTTGACTTTCGATGTTATCTTTTTAAGCAAGCACTTTCCAATGTCAATAGACGTTGGCATTGCGTTGCCCATCAACGCGATTTCTACACGTGTCGCAGACAAAGGTCTCCTTAGCAACATGTATGGTTTTGGAAGTAGACTTTAAGGCAGGATCTCTCTCTGTATTCTCAAACTGAATTCTTTGGCAGTCTTTGGATCTAACCATGGTCGTTGGAATGAACCCTTTGCGTAATGTTCTCTTCCTGAGCAATAGGCTCCGTATACTTCCCATATCTCTTCTCCAAGAATTGGCTAAGCTCATGGATTCTCTACGAAGGACTTTCCAGTCTGCAGCCGTCGATCTCTACCACAGAATTGTGTGCCATAATTTCTTGTACGCCTCAACAAGCCCAGCCCGCATTCATCATCCCCAAAGCGCTCTCAGTCAAACACCTAGCCCGACAAAGTAGCAAACTGCTCACCAACCTCAAACTCCGTGTTGATATACTTCAACGTCTCATTCATCCAGCTCTCCTTCTCGGTGCCCTTACCCAAGAGCTTGACCTTTGACCCCGCCGCCACCTTCTTCCCCGTGAACTTGATATCCAGCGTACTGTCGAATGTTCCGCGCACTATGTACAGAGGGCCCTTCAACTCCGCCACGACATCGTCGCCCTGCACAATCTCGAACAGACTAAAGCCGTGATCGATCTCCAGCGGACTGGGGTTCGTCACCTTGAGCGTATTCTTGCCCTCGCTCGTGTCAACCAGCGTGACCTGCGGACCGCGCATGCCCTTTATGACCAAGTCCTTCTTGTACACGACGTTGCTGCGCGCCGTGAAGCCCAGGACCTTGCTGGCGATATGGCAGTCGCCGTTGTCGAGCTTGAGTGTCAGCTCGTCGTCGAGCATGAGCGCGCGCACGAAGGCGCGGAAGGAGTCCTGATTGGTGATGGCTACCTCCTGCTCGGCGCAGATGATCTCAGCGCCGGAAGGGGCGGTAATCACTTCCGGCAGCTGGAGCTTGCCCCATGGGACGCCGCCAAAGACGAGGTCGACTGTCATCGGCGACATGGTGGCGGAGGTGGGGCCGGTGCCGGTCACGCGGTTGACGAGTGATATGTGGAGGGTGCTGAGGGATGATGGTCAGTCTGGGGACGTCGTGGGAGTGCAGAGGGCAGCCACGTTGGCTGGGAAGACTTACTCTGGTGTGGCCTGGGTGATCTTGATGTGCTCGACCGTCACCTTCGAGCGGTCCAGGATCATCTTCACTATCGTGTCCATGGTGGCCGTTGGTGCGCTTGCGTCACAACAAACACTTGGGGTGACTATGTCGAGAAAGAAATAACAGAGTGGGTCAAGAAGTTGCCCAAAGCACAAGACAAGTTACCAAGGCTCAAGTAGAATAGGGTTCTCAGGAGACAACGCGAAGAATATAATAGGTAGTTGTCAAAGATGCCACTATCTCTGACGTTTGCAGCGGGCACGGCCAGCACCTTATAGCTCTCGAGGGCTGAAGTATGTGGCTCTGCGGAGGCCATGAACTCTCAGAAGGAAGCCACGATGCTCCGTCGTTGCCTCATGTTCATTTACGGCTTCATGTAGGCCGGACGAGTTTTGCATGTGGCTCTTGCCTCCACGGGCAATTTGTGTGTGAACCCATTGGAAACATGTGCATGCGATGGTCGAAGCCTCGGTATAATTTGCACAGACTTTCAATCAGATCTGGGGTCAGATCTTGGCCAACGTCGTCTGTCAGGCAGTTTAGGGCGTCATTGTTCGGGGGAGATCTCAAACAAGTTGGGGTTTGCGAAGTGCGCATGTCCTTGCCTCTTGGACCACGGGCCGGCGGCAAGGTTGCATGCTTTTCTGCATGGAGCAGGTCATGCGTGCCCGAGCTTTGGGGTAGGGAGCTTCCTAATTCAGCTGTCAGAAAGGGAGGATGAATTAGCAACGCCACACCATTGATTTCCTGATTCGGCTATTGGAGGAGGTGGGCGGTCAGTGCTGGACACAACCGAATGATGAGCAGTTGGTCATGGCTTTCCTTTCTCCCAATGACCACGACAACCTATGTGACTTGCTAAATTAACATCATCGAAGTTGCATACCGTGTCAGGTGAGATGGAGCAAGACGCGTCCAGGTCAGAGTCCGACCACACTCGTACAGTCGAACTCGGCCGCTTAGTCCTTGATCGAAACCCTTAGATTTGAGCAGATTGTTTACCACGTATTCAGGCTTGGTCTTTCCAAAGCTCAGAGACTCGATTGAAGCCGTGGGCATGGACATCTAGGACAACACTTCAAAAAAGCGAGCGTCACCGCCAAAGACCTTCCCCAGCGGCCGCGAGACACACGCCGAGCTGGCGTGCACAGAAGCCACAACTACCTTTGCTGCGGCGCACATAGAGACCGGCTTCGTCGAATGGCTTCACCAATTCCGTGTTTTCAACCGCCAACTTCCAAAGTCATACCTACTCGCGCTACTTAGGCTGCGGACGCGTCCTCGGGAGTTCGACGCAGAGGCCTGCAACGTCCAAAGCTCCACTTGCCAAGCGGGCCCAGTTCCGCCAACCCACAAAAATGACAAAAACATACAACACCGGGTATTCGCTAATGGTCACCCACTTAACTACTAATCCAGCCCTCAGACTCCTGGTCATCTTGGTCTTGTGGCCCAAAAATCCGACGTTGTTGAAAGCTGAAGTTGTTGGTGTTAGAGAGCACGAATACTGACGCCCGGCGCGGAACGGTCATAGCCGTTTTCTCACCGTCGAACATTTGAACGTAACACACCCACAAAATAACAAACGGTATGTACTTGATGTTATTACCTACATGTTATTTTTGAACACCCGGTTATGATTTATGGCACGTTATCTTTAGCTTCCTGGACAGTAACAACCTTTGCTAAAGTGTCTGGTGTTGATAGGCACGGTAAGCTCTTAAACCAATCTGTGGACAGTAGCTATCTTGAACGAGACGTTTAAGGTGATGGTAAGACGTTTCTCGATGATATTCTATGCGAGGCTACTAGTAAGCAACGAGCCATCATAGAAATTAATAGGATATTCTCTTTGCTCCCAGAGACTCGTGACGCTATGTGGCAGCACGTACAAGACTTGCTCGGTTAATGGTGCAACAGGACTTTGAGCGCTTGCAGGTAGCGCCCAGAACCATACCCACTTAAGACTACCGTGGCGGGGAAAACATGTCGATATGAAGTGCCGACAGGCATGATGGAGCTGGTTCGGCTGGCTTAGAGTTCAAAGATTAAGCACACTCCATGTCTAGTCAAAGTTGCTGTGCTGCTAATGCGCGTGAGTAGTGTAGCTACTGGCTGTGGTTTATCGCCGAAACCACCTTACACTTAAGGAGATTACCGTAGCGGGGAGAACATGTCGAGATGAAGTGTCGACAGGCATATAGCATGAAACTCATCCCAGAAAATATATGCTATTTTAGGTGTATATGCTAATCCTGGTGATGACTATGGGGGCTGTCCCTCTGCGCACGTGCACATTTCCCCAGATTTATTCGTCATCAGCCAACGTCAGTGCATGTTGTGCACTCTTCAGTAGCCGCAGATTTTGGATTCATAGAGGATGCAGCAAAGCCGCTCTGGTGTGAATTCCACTGGTATCGACGTCGATGACCACTGGAAGGTGCCAATTGAAGCGAACGACCACTGGAAGCGTCGTTATGAGGTCGCGGATCTCTCGCCATTGTTTCTCAGCTTCGGGTGAGAGAGTACCTTCTGTCCTTTCGGACCTGTGCAATATTCTGACAGAAGTCCTGACTTTTCCGAATATCCCTTGATCAGCGGCCTGAAGTAGCCTGCGCCGTTCACGAATATGCGGACCTCCGTGGTTGTGGTTGGCATGGGCCGATCACGGATTGCAGCGACTTTAGCGGGGTCGACTGAGATGCCGGTCTTGCTGACGATAAAACGCAAGAACACGCCTTCTGGAAAACCAGACGAGTCTTGCGGGTGTTGAACATTATACCATAGTCGTGGGGGCCGGCGAAAATGAGCAAGAGGCGCTCGTGGAGCTGCTCCTTGGAGTTTGCGCGGACGCAGATATCATCTAGCATGCCGGATATCCAATCTCGGAAAGGCTCGAGAGTCTCCTCCATCAAAGCTTGAAAAGTCGCAGGTGCGTTCGTCAATCGGAATAGCATCTTGATCCATTCGTATAGGCCGTTAGGGGTGAAGAAGGCTGACCGCTCGCTGGCAGCTTTGGTAATCAGAATGTGCCAAAAGCCACCGAGCAGGTTAATGAACGCGTATTCCTCATACCCAGCTGATGCCTGGCTCTGGTCTATAGTGTTGGGTAATGGATGCGCGTGTTTCTTCGTAACCGCGTTGACAGGGCGGTAATGGCAACAGAATCGCCAAATGACCTTGTCGTCATTCTTATCTGGCTTGGTTGTCTGTCCGGGCTCCTTCTTGGGCATAAGGTGCGAATTGCTGGCCCAGGGCGACTTGGGCTTCCTGATCAGGTTGTCCTTGTGCTTTTGGACGAATTCCCTAATACTGTTTCTTGAACCGGGCTGTAGCGGCGTGGCTGCTGCCGAATGGGCGCAGCATCACCGGTGTCCACGTCGTAACGGACCTTGGAGAATTTCTTGATGGCATCCATCTGACCCTTCGTGGGGTCAAACAGCCAGGGAAAGAGCTTTTCGTACTGCTGGAGCTAGGCGCGGATTTTTGGATTGTCCACGGGTGTTCCCTTGCCCTAGTTTACCTTTAACGGCGTCTGGTTCTTCAGAGGTTTGGGTGGCGGCTCTTTGTACATGGTGTATGCTGTCTCGAACTCTGGCCCAAAGCCCGTCATTGTGAATCGTTGTACGGCTTCCCAAGTGTGTTATGACCAAGGTATTACGTTATCTGGCTCAAGCATTGGTCTGCTGGACAAATGATGAAGAGTAACTGTTTCCTTTTGAAAGCGGCGGATACCAACAGTGCAAGCAATGCCCCACTTGTGAAACAGAGAATTGTTGAGTACCAGATCTGCTGGGAAGGTACTGTTAGGGCGACGCCGGCCATCATAGCGAAACTCTCTGACCAGCCGGAGGATGTTTTGAACTGGCCGTTGACGACCACGTCTTTGCCAATCTCTGGTCCCTGTGAACCTCCAACACCGCTCATCTTGGCGGTTTTCTTGGTGCTGTAAGCCTCGAGTTGACTTGAAAGTCGTTCTAAAGCATAGACTGCGCGGCAACCGTAGTCCAGGAAGACGCTGTACTCGAATCCGTTGGAATCGAGCACGGAAAACATTGTGAGTCACTGTGACCTTCACACAGCGGGGTTTGTCTCGATCAGGTGACGGTTGGCATCGTGCTCCTGCTTCTGCAAGATAGGCGCTGCCTGAATCCTACTGATCAGCTGATGCAGATGCAGATGCAGATGCAGCAGCTTGCTCGTCCTTGAGCTGGTCCTCCAGGATCCAGCCGAGGTCAGCGTCGTCAACTTCGTCCAAGATGCGTGTTACGGATCCACTCTATCCTCCACAATAATCTGTGTATATAATGCCTTACTGCCAACTCTCTACTTTCTCCCCCTTCCTCTTCTAATTAAGAAGATCAATATTAACTATGTTTCAAGTCTTATCTGGCCCGCCATTTAGGCCTTGATCGTGACAATGCGCTCAGCGGGGCTGCGCTCATGATTATCTTGCTTAGGCTCGACCAAATGGACACGAGTTCGGGCCTTGTCGCTGTCTTTGCGGTAACCTTTGAAGGCACTGCGAAATTTGCCAGTAAGAGATGGCCTGCCCTTGTTCTTGTCCTTGAACATCGAGCTCTTGATGGTAACTTTCTGACCTAGAGCTTCGTACGGCTTGGGAAACTTCACCGGCTGCTTACAATCTCTGGCCCAGTGACCAATCTTGCCGTAGTTGTAACATTTGTTGCCGCTCCCGTGGGCAGGGCCAACGAAGTATGAGCCATAGTGGCTCTCGCCGATGTAAGATATGCCGTATTTGCCACAGTAAACAGCGTGATCGTGACTGGTCTTACCTGCTGGGATAGCGTGCTGGCTTCCACAGCGTCCGCACAAGCCCTTCTTGTGCCAGGCTTTGCGCGGATTCCTTGTGACGTCTGGTGCGAACGTAATAGCTCGTGAATAGAACTCGTCATCTACCTCCTCCATATCCTCTGTGATATCCTCGAATTCGGCACGTGATAGATCCATTGGTTTAGTCGTAGTTATTCCGGTATAATTGTTGACTGGCGTTTGGGGCCGGTTCCTGAATTTAGGTCCGGGAGTCTGGTCAGGCTTCGGGCTAGCAAAATTCTGTGAACTGTGACGTGATTGACTTAAACCTTGAGATTGAGTAACGTGGCTTCCAGTTGTGGGAGAACCATTGCTTGTATCTTGCCCTTAAGATTACTGTACAACCAGAAGAAATGGGCCTCTCCAGATCCAATGGCTTCTTATCAATTCGAAGAACGGCTTTAGCCAGCGGCTCCCAAGTGTCCAGAAACTTTCCGGTGAATTTAGCCGAATCTGCGAGCTTGCGGCGAGGTGTATGTATAGGCGTAGGCGTAGATTCGGATAGTAACTGAGAGGATTCCAATCGTGACAGTCGAACAGTCAAATCAGCGATAGTGTGTTGTTGCGCAGCGATTTGTTACATAGCTGTTTGCAAGGCCTCTACAGCTTGATGTGAGTCCATAGTGATCGAAAGGCTGGTTGAACTAATCAGAAACTTCTAGAGGGAAGCGTACCTGGTCTATAAAGCGACCAGCTGGATAGTATTCCAATCTTCTAAGGGAAGAGAACCTAGACGGTGAAGAGTCTACCTGATCTATCAATCAATAACGAGGTGATAACTCCTATCGTCGAAGGAGGGTAATACAAACTAACACGGGACCAAGCCACCTGGGGTCGTAGAAGAAGTGTATTATATTACGAAGGAAGGAAACACTAAACTAACGGAGGCTGTGTGCAGGGCAGGCTACTTACAAGTAGCCGGTGTACAGAGCATAGGCCAGGTCCGTGACAATAATTTTTAATAAATTTTCATTTAATAAACCAAATATTAACATAAATAGAACATGGATTTAATATATAATATATTGTAATTATACTTTTTTTCTAATATTAATATTATATATATTGCAATGATCACACTAAATACCCGTGAGTATATAGAAGGTGTCAGAGGTTTTATGCTAACAATACGGTAGTAGAGGTAACAGGGGAGCAATATCAAGACTGGTGTTCGTTCAAGTAATAATCAGAAGCCGTGAGGCTACTCAGGTAGG
>JAGKQA010000150.1:39003-92417 GCA_022609195.1 Plenodomus libanotidis | reverse complement strand
GTAAGTATTATTATTTTTAATATATTATAATTTAATAATAATAATAAAATAAATTATAATAAAATTAAAGGATAAAGATTGAATTAAAAAGGGGTATTTTATTATTATGTATTATTATTTTAAACTATTTATAAATAAACAAAATAAGGATTAAAAGTAGTAAAAAAAGAATTAATTGTAAGAAGGAAAAAAAAGGTAAAGAATATTTTGTTCAAAAAGGAATAAAAAGTTATAAAACTAAATAGAGTAAGGTAGGTTTAAGTTATAGTTTCTTTCAAATGTATACTTGGTTATAGATATAGCAAATTTTCGCTGGGATTTCATTCTTGGACAAGCTGGCTTCCAGGCCACCGAACCGGTATGTATTGCATTGCATTGTGAGACTTGGAGCCTGAGTCTAGACGTGGGCGATGTGGTGTTGAGGCCACAAGTGAACAGGACAGCCCTGTCTACGAGATGGAGCCGGCATGATCTGTTAGTAGATCGCCAGGATCGCGTGCATCGGAGCCTACTGCACTATCATGTAGCACACGGGCGGTATCTAGCCGATGACTGGGCTGTCCTTGACACGGCCAACTTGCCCCTCGGATGGGCCAAAGGAGATGCACGCTCTGAGTCGGTCAACAACAAATGTGCGATGGGAAGAACCGATAATAGTGCAATTCGAATATAGCTTTCGAGTGTTCAGGCTCCTGTTCAGTCGCTCTTCTCCGTTCATTGCCTCCGCGTTGTGGGAAACACCGAGTCACATGGTGGGCACATCGTGACAGCTTCATCCACGCGAAGATAACCTTTGCTTGGTCGCTTGTGATACCTTCTTCTTTATCCCTCGTGCCCCCATGATCGCCAGGCACCTCGACCATACGGATACCTGGGTGTGCACGCCTTCCGTCCTGACCGGTCGCCGCCAACATTAAAGGTGCGGCGTCTTCGGCTGCACGGCTTGGACGGGCGCGATCATCACGAGAAGCATCAGCCGATCTGCAGAAGCCTGACCCGGGACCTGAACAACAACACTCTGTTCATCTCCTGTCGTGCATTTGCATCTGCATTTGCAGCAGCATCTGCAAGTCAAGTCAGTGGCTTTGAGGGTTCACCCCCCCCCCTCCCAAACAGCCTAGCTCCAGCAGGGCTGCTGTATAAGTACCTACCACCGAACAGCACCCAAAAGGACGCCAGCCACCTCCATTTCAAAGCCGGACCCGCCTGCAGCCAGCCTCTGCCAGCCTCTGCCAGCCTACATCTGATAAGGCTGTCCTCGAGGACACACCATTTTGCACTTTTTGCATGAGACCTGAGACCTGAGACCTGAGACTTGAGACTTGAGACTTGAGAGTCGAGACTTGAGAATCTGCCCACCGCCTCCAACACGCGGGAACCGTCTCAGGCATCTCAAACCACTAAGAGCTGCTAGTGCTGCAAGCCTACTTTAGCAACCTGTACACGGCGGGATCTGGCCCTTGGCCGTGACCTGTCAAATCGCAGCCACCACTCCGGATTCGTGCAGAAGCTGACCTCTGGCAAGACGACAAGTGAGTGCCCCGAGGCAGAGCCAGCGAGCCAGCGAGCCAGCGAGCCAGCGAGACAGCGTTCCATCAGCCCCTCCATTTTCCTGCCCTTCTGTCGTCATCTGCGCCAACTTCCGACACGTTTTCAACATCACATCTACCAACTTGGCCGACACACACACCTTGTTCCGCACTTCTCTCCCTTCGGCTCCCAGGACATATCATTGTTTTGGGCGCGCTGTTCGTACAAATCGTTGGTGCAGCAGATTCAGATTCAGCTCTCGAGCACTGAGTCGCTCGTCACCACCCGCCCCGCCTTTTCTTGACGTCTGTCGTCATACGTTACCGACCGGCCGTCGCACGCCAACTCGCCCTCGTCTATTAGCCCCGCCGTCGACCGTTGAGAACGACCGGACCCGACCCGAGCCTTTGTTCTCGCTCTAGTCCAACGTCCGTGTTCGCCATGTCGCGCAACAACACCTGGGACCGCGACCGCTTCATGTACGAGCGCGAGCGTGATCGCGACGTCCGCCACGAAGACCGCGTCCGCTACGAAGAGGAGGACCGCTACTACCGCGCTCCCGCCGCACGCCACCGAGACCTTTCCGTCGATGATCGCTACGAGCGCAGGACCAGCCGCCCCGTTGATGACGAGGTAGTCATCCGCGATTCCCGCCGCGTCTACTACGACGACGAGCCTCGCTATCAACCCCGCCATCGCTCTCCTCCAGTCGAGCTCGAGCGCGACCGCCGCGTTGTCATTGAGCGCGAGAGAATCAGAAGCCCATCTCCACCAAACAGGCCAGCCTTCCTGCGCAGGCAATCCAGTCTCGACACTTTCGACAGGCGGCCCAAGGGCTATCACACCGAGGAGGAGCGTTATGGCCCTCCCGCCCGCATTCCCCGCGAGGAGTTTCGTCCACGCCCATACGAGCCAATCCCGCTTCCCCGCTCCCGTGGTCTGCCTCCCCCGAGGAGCTATGCCGACCGTGAACACTACGACGAGATCCGCGTGAGCGATCCCGACCACTACGGCGACGAAGACTTCCGCGCATACCCGGAGCGTGTTCGCGAGAGGGAGGTCATTCGCACCAAGAAGAGAGATGTCAGCCCTTCAGTCAAGTCCGCAAAGTCGTCTCGCACCGGCCGCACGCACAGCCACCGTGCCAGCACCCTGCGCAGCTCCTCGCGGTCCTCAACCGCAACGAGCAGCTCGTCTAGCAGCAGCGGAGGCACGACCGTCACCGTCAAGAGCGAGTATCCCAAAAAGGGCAAGACTCGCATTCCTGCTCGGCTTGTCTCGAAGCGCGCGCTCATCGACCTTGGCTACCCGTTCGTGGAGGAGGGGAACACTGTGGTGGTGCTCAAGGCTTTAGGCCAGGACAACATTGACGATTTGCTCAAGCTGAGCGAAGACTACAAGAAGAGTAGGCTATGTTGACCACTTTCAGGTGTCCGATTGCAACTAACACTGTCCACAGGCGAAATGGAAGTCTTCGGTGGCCGCTCCGAAGCCGGCGACATCATCGAGGAGCGGCACGAGACCGTCATTGAGTCACACCCACCTCCTCCGCCCCCTATGCAACAACTTCCGCCTCCTCCTCCTACCATGGTCATGCATCAGCAGCAGCAGCCGCCGCCGCCGCCGCCGCCGATCTTCATGCAGGGACCACCGCCTCCTCCCCCTCCTCCCGCGGCCGAGGTAGTAGAGAAGCGGACCATCATCCGTGACGTCTCTCCCGCCCGATCCTACACAACCACCACCTCCGGAACGACCCACACATCCGCCACACCATACATCGTGGACGCCCGGCGGTCCGAGGAAGTTCCCGTCGGCACCATGGCCCTCGTCCACCGCTCGCGCTCCACAGGCCGCTCGCGCTCACGAGCCCACTCGCGCTCACGATCCCGCTCGCGCTCGCACCGCGAGCTCCGATCCGAAATCAAGGACCTTGCGCGGCGACATGGCGACCGCGAGATCATCAAGGCGGAGCGACTCAGCAGCGGCGAATTGGTGCTGTATGAGGAGCAGATCGAGAAGATTGAGGAGCCGCGGCGCGGGGTGCGCATTGAGAAGGACAAGAAAGGTAGGATGTCCATCAGCGTGCCGAAGTATCGTTAAAGGTGCGGCGCGCGTTGCTCTTCTCCTCTTTTCTTCCTGTCTTTTTGGCACCTTGCTGACATGTTTTGTCTGATGCAGGTCCTCCGCCTGGTCTTATGAGGGCAATGTTGGCTACATTGACATAAGGCGGTGTCTGGCGTTCGGAGGTACAAGTTGAAGAATGGACGATATCTGATATCGCTTGAGAATTTGGAAAGAGTGGATGTCTGGCCAAATTTTTGGATTTACTCCTGCACCATCTATCTACCAAGCCAAATCTTGGGAAATGTGGCTCTGAATCATGGGATTTCACGACGAACATGATCATTTACCTTTTTTATATCTATTGGATTTCTCTAGACCAAGCATGGGTCTCTAGGATCAAGGCAGAGAGAGGCCTTGTATAGCGACGAGTGATGAACAAGAAAATAATTGAAATATAAGTTATAAAAAAAAAACAGCCCAGCTAGTCAGGTGCCGCCACCTCTCCCGAGCTCTGAACGCCGCTCCGAGCCAGGCGAAGCGACGCATAAGCTAATGGGCACTACATAACGGTGTGTACGCGGCCTGTGGGGGAACAGCCGTTCGGTCTTGATATGAGTACCGACCACGGGGCACTGGGGCCATGTTGTCAAAGAATTAAGATCAAAGCTGAGGGCCTTTGCTTGCAGTCGAGGTTTGTGGGGCAGCGCTGTGGAGCAGCGCTGTGGAGCAGTAGGCATGGTCTAGTATACTTTCTTCCACCGGGCGTTTGACAAGGAACATGCTCACGTTGACTCGACAAAGAGGACTAATTTTTTTTATCAGTATCATGAAGGCAGCCCTGACTATGAACCTCGTCGGGGAGGAAAATACTGTGTGGTATGACCGAGGCCGCATACTGCATAGTATCAAGGTCCTCTGTCTTTCGGCTACCAAAGCCCTTGCAAGAAACTGGATGATCACCCCACAATTATGCGTTTGACGAAAGCTGGGGAAACGGAACAACTTCACGTCCAGGATCGTGGGCCTCGTCGGGCACAGTAATGGCCGGCCCAGACCGAATAAGCTGGAGGCATCAGTGATGAGCTATCTATATGCACGGAGCTATGTCCCCGATCGTGACGTCCGCAGCCAACTCCATGCTTGCTCTCAGACCTGACTTTGTTTCGATCTACGTAGACAGCGGCCGGACTACCCTCCTGAGCAGCTCCGCAACGAGACGTTCATGGCGACTCTTGCCCACCGGATGCGAGAATCCACCTGACAGAACAAACCGCCCGGCTCCATCCATCTTGGCGGTCCTCCCGGTTGACTACTTCAATATGGGAGACTCGGATCTGACCGATCTCCGAGCAGATGATACTTGGCCTCGTCAAAGCCGTGGTGTTTGTAGAGGCCATCCGCTCACCACGATGGCGATGGAGATGGAGATGGCTTCCCATAGTGTCTCTGTACCGCCACTGTCAATGGGTTTTAATAGGATCCTTCGATCCATTCCTTTCTTTTGACTGCTTCGCCTTGGCGTGAACAGTACCCACATTCGCTATATAGCACCCCAGGACTACGATGCCTTCTCACAAATCCGCACTCGCCGTGGCTGCTTCGGTAGCTGTTGCCCGTGCTGCGATGCTCAGCGATATCTGCACCACGTCCTACGCGGCCGCTGCCCTCCCTGAGCCTCCCTGAGGCCGCCGTCGCTGGCATCACTATCGACTCCGCGTCCCTCACTGCAGCCATCACCTCGAACTCATCGGTGAGCTCGGGGTGGTACCCTACGTCCGTCATTGAGTGTAAGCAGTCCATATTCCAAGACGCACATTTGCTCAAGCACATGTCGTACTAACTCCACACATAGACTGCAATGCCACCTTTGCTTACTCTCACAATGGCCTGACCGACGACATCGTGCACGTGTCGTACCTGCTCCCCGCCCCCGAGAGCTTCAAGGGCCGCTACTTATCTACCGGAGGCGGTGGTCTGGCCATCAACTCAGAGAACGGCGTCGCGCCGACGACGCTGAACAACACGGCGCCAGTGATTACGCAGCTGTGCTCGTGGCCGTTGAGGCCGCTGAGGCTGCTGTGGGGAGACAATGGCACGAGCTATGATTGTGTTTACAATCAGGCGAGCATTGACAGCTGGATGTACACCTTTGATGCTTTCAAGACGCCTGTCTACTAGACGAGCGCTTTGGGATGGGTTTTGAGAGGATAGAAAAAACAGAAACGTGATATCTGGAATGTTCACTATAATTTGCCACATAGCTATTCACTCAGCAGCACACACCACACAGCACGGCCTTGCCGATGTTTGTTGTTTGGCACAACAACTTCATCATTCCTCGAAAACGGTTCGTGGTGTAAGCTTCATGCAGATCACCCTACCTTGGAAGTCATGGTGTAATCCGTCTCCTAGGCGATTCTCAGCTATGTAGCTGTGTTTACTCTTTAGCGGGCTGGATCTTGTTGGATGAGTTGGGAAGGGGGGGGGTGGCTTCGAAGCTGCCGGGATGGTGCTCCGGCGCTCCCTTGGCTCGACGACATGTATGAAACGCATTCGCGAATGTGCAACACCAGCTTCACACCTCTGTTCAATTACTCCGGTCCTGGTCCAGAGTGGAACGACTGGGCTTGTGGCACAAGCCTGGAGACCACTGCGCCAGCAAACCTGTTCTCTGCGCAGATTTTATTTCGCGGTTGCCCTTCATGCGCAGTTCATCCCCACCAAGGGCTCGACATGGCTCCTTCTTCTTCGCTTCGGCCGTCCTGACCCTCGTCACGCTTTTCCTGGCATTGCTCGTTCTGGAAAACGTGGCCGTCCAAATTGGTCCTCATAACGTCGAGCGTGAGGATGCTGAGCCACACGTCGCATCTCTTCCGCCGTGCCAGGGCTATGTGGATATCTGCTGTCGTCTAGCTCATACGCGCACTGTTATCCAGCATCTTTCTATCGATCTGCCTCTGGGATCTGAATCTTCTGGTCAGCAGCTCCTGGCGGCACAGCCTCCGTGGAGCTCGTCATTTTATCTCGCCTACGCCATGAATGTTCTTCGCACAGTCCTGGCCTTCGCGGCGTCCGTGTGGTGCTCGCCTCCGACCAATCAGCCCTCCGAATGCAGAGCTTCACCATCGTGGCCCGGCTTCCCCGGCATCAAGAACGTTTTCTCATTTGGCGACAGCTACACGACTACTAATTTTGACCCTGATGGACAGCAGCCTACAGAAGACAACCCGCTGGGAAATCCGGAATACCCGGGCCAGACCTCGGCGTGGCCCGCGGCGAATTGGATCGACTTTCTCACCACCAAGTATAACCAGTCATCGATCCTCACATACAACATAGCCGTGGGTGGCGCCACAGTGGACCGAAGTCTTGAGGATTATAATGCCTTCGGAAGGCTGACGAATCTGCTGGGACAAGTCAAGGGGCAGACTGTTTTCAATGGGCCACCTACTCTGGTGGAACAGGTTCGCGAAAGATTTGCGCCACGCTACAGCCAGAAGGACGGAACTGTGCCACTGGCACGGCCTTGGAACGAGAATGACACGCTATTCGCATTCTGGTTCGGTGTCAACGACATAAACGGCTCGTATCAAAGAGGGAAGAAGCTCACGGGCCCGTTGAACAGGAAGATCATGGAATCGTACAGTCAGGTACTGAGGTATCTTTTTGACGAGCACGGCATGCGCAACGCCGTGATCTTAAATGTGCCCGCGATTGACCGCAGTCCCTGGACGCAGAGGTTCGGCAAGGAGAATCAGAAGCTGGAGAAGGCAGACCTCGCTGAATTCAACAGGCTGATTCTGGAGATGGTGCAGGATTTCAAAGCGTCTGATGTGGATGACCAGGCCAACATCTGGGTATATGACTCGAACACGGACTTCGATAAGGCCATGAGCAAGCCAAAGGACTTCTCGCAGACGAGTTCGCTGAAGAACACGACGGAGGCCTGCCCACTATATGGCCCGATGTGAGCCCTCTTCTTTTCCATGTGCCAGAATATTCCAGTGACTAATACGGACATGCAGTGGCACACCTGAGAACGACACATTCATTGAGGAGTGTGGCGTGCCTGTCAATCAGTACTTTTGGCTGAATGACCTCCACCCAACGTATCCCATCCATGAGGCTGTTGCAGCTCAGATAGTCGAGCTGCTGGGAAGTGAGCCCAATGCGTGTTAGACTGGTGGTCAACCGCGTTGTCTCACTGTTCAATAGTTTGCATAATTCTGGTAAATTGTAGAAATAGACATCATAGTAGCGAAGCAACTCGAATATCACTACGAAAGCATTTGTTTTCACTAAAGGGTGATGACGCCGCTCAGAGTACTGGCACACCGAACCTTCCGCTCGATCGTGGATGACCAGCTCCTGAGGTGCACTGAAGAGCTCGACTAGCTCGATCCGCATCTCCTCGGGCGTGCCCTTCCCCTCCCCCGTGGGTCTACTTGCTGGCGCACCGCTACCTGCTCGGCCCTCCCGCGAAGATCCCGATGCAAGCAATGCAAAAGCCAGTAAGTCTTAACACTAGCGTGGCTCGAAACTACGTTACCCGCCCTGCTGACTAGAGGTGTGCTGTGAGGGCAACAAAGGCAGAGATAGATCACTGTTACTCATTCACCAAACTTCCGGCCGAGTGATTGGGAAGCCCGCTGCCTCGCAACGCCATCTTCTCCTCCTCCTCAACCCTTGAAGAGACCACGACTGACTTGATAGCACTTGTCATCAAAACTTTCAGTTTCCTCGCAACGCTGGTATGGTGCACCAAGTATCGCAGCTGATCCGCAACCAGGCAAATGCCATCAGCCCATCCACGGGCTGCACCTTTGAATTCGGCAATTTCGTCAATTATGCATATCGTAATCTTTGCTGGGTTGCTCTGTGAGAGCACTGTTTCGCAAATCTCGCAGAGATGATCAATAGCGTCGCGGTCTCCATCGTAGAGTCTTCTAATGCGGTACCGGCTTGGAATCACCATTCCTGGAAGGCAATGGACTGGAAAGACCGTGTGTCAGAGCGGCAAATTTGAAGTGCCAGTGGAAGTTCAGCACTATAAGAGAAGGTTGACGACAGGTGGCAGGCGAAGTATAGGAGACTCGACCAGCTCATCGCCGTCGATTGCACAGAATTGGACGAGTTCAGTGTACTTGTGCAAGAGGATGAATTTGGCTGCCTCATGGCAGGCCAGGAGACGAAGACTCCGACTGAACGGCTTCTTAGGTCGCTCCCGAGACAGGTCTTTGCATACTCCGTGCTCGAGCGCAAGTTCTTCACCCTCGACGTCCGTGGCATTCGCAACCTTGGCTTGGGATCAAGAGACCAAGCTTTCGATAACCTTGAGATCAAGAAGGAGTATAAGACGCTCATTCTTTCCCTAGTCAAGTCTCAATTCGAGAAAACCAAGTCGGAGAAGAGGACTCACGTCGAAATCGAAACGCAGAATCTCATCCGGGAAAAGGGCGTGGGCATTGTCATCCTCCTACATGGTGTTCCAGGGGTAGGCAAGACCGCCACAGCTGAGGCGGTCACACAAAAATGGCAGAAGCCACTGTTTCCAACCACTTATGGAGACCCGGGATACGCCGCCGAGTCGCTGGAAAAGTCCTCTGACGGAGAGTTCCCTGTTGGCATACCATTGGGGCTGTATCTTGTTGCTTGACGAAGCTGACGTTTTCATTACACAAAGGGAGGGGCACGATCTGAAACGGAATGCGCTAGTCTCCAGCAAAAACTAGCAATTACTGCCATCTGCAGAACTTCGGAATATGAGCTGACGATATCAAAGCCTTCTTGAGGTCTTGTAGTATTACAATGGAGTCTTGTTCTTGACTACCAACCGGCCAGGTGTTCTGAATGAGGCTGTGAAGTCAAGATCACGTCTGATTCTTCACTATGACCATCTGGACGAGGAGCAGACGGTAACAATCTTGAAGCAAAACATTCAGCGTCTCAGGGGCATCAAAAAACAGAGGATGCGATCCCAAGTTAGCAGATTGTTGTCCCACGAGCGCTCCAAGCGGTGCTCACCGTTTCCAAGTCGAAGAAAGTGTCAAGTGATCGCACTAAATGCGAGAACTTCCTGGAAGCACTCAGAATTGCCCTGATTCAAGACAACCTAACACGACCAGTCAGTCTGATTGATTCGAGCGGCCCAAGAGTTTTCGACCGCTTCGCACAACAGGCTATTGATACCTGGTCCTCCTGCGGTGGAGGATGGGCCTGAAAGGCCTCTTGTATTGTACCAGACGATGCGGCCGCGTTGCGACTTCATCGGTCGACGGATGCACATGAAGAATTCGAGTCATTTGGCTGAGGAGGTACATGGACTAAATGACAGGTAACGGTGTGCCCACGTGAATGTGTACTGATCTTGTTGAACCCGAGAAGAGCGCTGCCACCCTCTGACGGCTGCAAAGCCTGCAGTAGAGAGAAGTTATACCTCTTCGTGAAGTCCTCTTGGCTGTCTCTCCAGAGATGGCGTCGCTTTCCGGAACATGAACCTGCTGCTCCTGTAGTCGTGATTTGGCTTATGCATCAGGCAAGACCACGTCCCTGGTCTTGCCTCTTGTGAGAAAGAGGGAACAATATGCTGAACGTCTTTTCTCCAACAGCCCAGAGCCTCATCTTTTGGTGAACTGGTCATTCTTCACGGATCTAAATGCGTATGCCTGGCTCCAAGACTCGAGATACCTAAGTACTCTTTTTAGAAAGCTGCGATCTACACAGCAAGCACCTGCACATCGCGGGCCGTCGCTCTGCAGCATCTAATGAGAGAAGTACCAATCTGGAAACTTGCATGTGAAGATACTAATTTGCAATCACTCGTTGGGCATGCAATACCACCAGGGGGTGGCAGACGTGTTTGTGCTACATCCAGCCAAGTTGATCACGGTTGAGACGCAGTCAAGAGGCGCACTTCTAGCGGTAGAGGCCCATCTAAAAAAGCTAGAGCAGATACATGCTCTCAATTCCGACACAAGACACATCAAAGCAGATACCTCAAATCGTCTCGTTGTGACTGTGGAGGCCATTAGGAGCTCTGGATTCGTGGAATGTGCATGGCCGCGCTAAGTGTTGCTCAGATTGCACACCACAGAGCAAACGATTTCGAAATGATTTTTCACAAAAACGCGAGTGAGTGAACAGATGAAAAGGAAGTCCACTCAAGGAAAAGATGACTTTGTAATGGTGTGACAAACCACCCACCGCATGTTCGTTGGTGGGCAAAGCTGTTAGACTCCAAAGTTGGGGGGGGGGGCCGCTGCATTGTGCGATAGCGATTAGCCCCTCGGTGGAGAAGCTGGGGACGAAATTCCAGGCGCTCTATGCGACCGCGGGGTTTGACTCAGAAATTTCAGGATCGCATTTGAGTCAACGAGGCCTCGCCCCCAGAAACGCACTGTAAAAAGCACAGAACTTCCTCTTGATCGCCCCTGTCTGTCTCTCGGTGATCCACGCAGAATAGACAACATCAATTGGTCCTTGATAATTCCCACCGACGACATGGCTGGCGAACCCTCCGACGCTCCGGCGCCGCCCACGGAGCAGCTCGCGAATCTGCTCCTCGATGAGGTCACTGGAGAGAAGGTACGGTCTTGCTGGTCGAAGTCACCAGCAGTCCGCCAAGTGCTGACTGCGTGTAACTACTAGGTGTCCAAGAATGAGCTCAAGAACCGCCAGAAGGCCCGCAAGCGAGCTGAGGAGAAGGCCGCGAAGGCCGCGGCCGCCCCTCCCAAGCCCGCAAGCAAGAAGAAGGACGATGAGGAGGAGCTGGACCCTCGCATGTACTTTGAGAACCGCTCCAAGGCTGTCCTGGCACTTCTCGAGTCCAACGAGCCCAACCCATACCCCCACAAGTTCCACGTCAACTACGATGACAAGCTGTTTGTCAAGGACTATGAGCACATCAAGGTACGCACGTGCGACATCACCGTGGGCGCATTGCCGAACGTTCATACTGACAAGGCGCTAAACTGTGCAGTCTGGCGATGTCGACCGCACCAAGGAACTCCGGATTGCAGGCAGAATCTACGGCCGAAGATCTCTGGGCAAGCTGATCTTCTACGACATCAAGACCTCCGCCGACACCATCTCCATTGGCGCCAGCATCCAGGTCATGTGCCAAGCCGAGAACGTCCCCGAGGGCGTCACCCCCTTCGAGAAGCAACACGAGCACCTGAGGAGAGGTGACGTGATCGGAATCATTGGATATCCCGGCCGAACTGCCCCCAAGAAGCTGATCGAGCAGGGCAAGCAGGGCGAGCTGTCCATCTTTGCCTCAGAAATCATCTTGTTGGCGCCCTCGCTGCACATGATGCCCACCCAGCATTACGGCTTCAAGGACCACGAGCAGCGTTTCCGACAACGGTACCTGGATCTTCTCTTCAACGACGCCTCCCGCCAGACCATGTGGACACGCTCCAAGATTATCCGCTACATTCGAGACTTCTTCCATGATCGCCACTTCCTCGAGGTCGAGACCCCTATGATGACGGCCATCCCTGGTGGCGCTACTGCCCTGCCCTTTATAACACACCACAACGACCTGGACATGGACATGTACATGCGTATTGCACCGGAGCTGTTCCTCAAGATGTTGATCGTCGGCCAGTTCGGCAAGGTCTTCGAGATGGGCAAGAACTTCCGAAATGAGGGCATCGACCTGACGCACAACCCCGAGTTCACCTCCATCGAGTTCTACTGGGCATACGCAGATGTTTACGACGTCATGAACATCACGGAGGAGCTGGTATCGAGCTTGGTCAAGGAGCTCACCGGCGGCTACAAGACACAATTCACCAACCAGCACGGCGAGGTATACGACGTTAACTGGGAGGCTCCATGGCGACGCGTGGAGATGCTTCCGGAGCTCGCAAGGGTGTGTGGAGAGGAGTTCCCACCCTACGACGAGATGCACACGGATGCGACGAACGAATTCCTCCGCAAGATCCTGAAGAAGATGAATGTCGAGTGCCCGCCGCCGTTGACCAACGCGCGCATGCTCGACAAGCTGGTCGGCGAGTTCATCGAGGAGACGTGTATCAGCCCCACCTTCATCCTCGAGCACCCGCAGATGATGTCCCCTCTCGCCAAGTACCACAGGCAGAAGAAGGGCCTGTGCGAGCGTTTCGAGGCCTTTGTGTGCAAGAAGGAGATCGCCAACGCCTACACTGAATTGAACAATCCCTTTGATCAGCGTCTGCGATTTGAGGAGCAGGCCCGCCAGAAGGCTCAGGGTGACGACGAGGCGCAGCCCGTGGACGAGAACTTCTTGACGGCGCTCGAGTATGGTCTCCCACCTACAGGTGGCTGGGGATTGGGTATTGACCGTCTGGTCATGTTCTTGACCAACAACTATGCCATTCGCGAGGTGCAGGCGTTCCCATTCATCCGCGATGAGAACTCCAAGGAGGGCAAGAAGCTCGCGGCCGAGGTGGTCAATGTTGAGCCTCTGCCTGTTGAGGGAATTGGTAAGTGGAACAACCGACTGAATTTATTTACATAGGACTAACCAATTCACAGCTCACAAGTAGACGAACACACTTGCACAAGCATTCAGAATGGCCCACGCCGATGATTCTATTTGCCTGAAATCTGATAACGGAGCAAGTAGGCAGTATACTGGCTACCAGAGGATAGAGAGTAGAGTGTAGTCTATAAGCTGAGGACGATACGTCCACAATCTAAGCTACGTGTGATGACTGACTGGTGTCTAAAAAATTGGGCCAGCCGAAGTCATAGCCCAGATACGAATACAATAAAGTTCCGTCACTTTTGATCTCCCGTCTACTATGTGAATCTGAAAATCCAACGCTATGCATCAATCAAATCATTCGTAAAAGTGCGCAGCATGACATCCGGCTTTCAAACAGCCCTGAGAGCTTCAAAGATCATTTTCTCGGCTGCATAGTCTTCAATCTGCGCTGTATTTGCGCCAACGCCGCTTTCGGGACCCTCAACCTCGTCCCCAGGAACAACAACCCCGTCAGCAGCGCCAGCGCACCCGCCTGATGCGTCGCCGCCAAATGCGTCGGCACGATATAAATCAGCGTCGTAATACCCAGGGTCACCTGCGCCAGCATTAAATGCACGACGCCCATCGTCGCCTTGCGCGCATCCTTTGGCAGCGCAGCGCTCACGCGGCCAGTGCGACTATACGCAAATAGCGCCAGCACGCTCGCGCACACCGTCATGGCCATAACGCGATGATCAAGCTGCACCAGGCTGGGGTTTTCGAGCATGTTGCGCCACCACAAATCCGACCCGTCCTCTTTGCGCGCGTAGAACTTGTCCCACAGCTCGGCCTTGGGAGGCGTCAACCCGTTGCCCATCATCGGGAACTCATTGTAGATCAATCCGGCGTCGAGCCCCGCGACGAGCGCGCCGCTGAGCACGGTGACGAAGACGACCGCCGTGAGCACGTTGGTGGCACGGCGGAAGGGCGCGAGCGTGGCGCTGGAGAGCGTGGCGGCGAGCGTGGAGGCGGCGGCGGGGTTGGCGAGGAGACGGTGCGTGCGCAGGATCGACAGGCCCGTGACGAGCATCCAGCTGTAGCAGATGAACGCCGTGGCGAGGTGCGTCGTTAAACGGTACTGCGAGACGCGCGGGTGGGCGCCCTCAGCGAAGAGGTCGTCCTTGAGTCCCGAGGCGACCATCCACCACCCGATCAGGCCCTGGAAGCCGATCAGGCCGGAGATGCCGACGAGGTTGAGGGCGACGCGCGCGGAGACGCGGCGGCGGGCGATAAAGTAGATGGTGGGCAGGACGAAGGACATGCCGATGACGCGGCCCCAGAGGCGGTGCGCCCACTCCATGAAGTAGATCTGCTTGAACTCGTCAAGGGTCATGTGCGGGTTAAGCTTGATGTATTCGGGCGAGGCGCGGTATTTGGCGAATTCGGACTCCCAGTCGGCGGGGGACAGGGGCGGGAGAGAGCCGGTTACGGGGCGCCATTCGGTGATGCTGAGGCTGGGTTTTGGGGGAAGTGGGTTAGCGATTTGTATGTGTGGCTGTTTGAAGGGGTGCTGATGGTGAAGGTCCGCGAGAGGTGTGGTACGTACCCGGATTCTGTCAAGCGTGTGAGGCCGCCGAGCACGACGATGCCGAAGACGCTGGCGGCGCTGCCGAGGAGCCAGTAGGCAACGGACTTGGAGCTGGTTTCGGGGAAGGATTTGCTTTTTGATTGACCGTCTTTGTTTGTGGAGGAGACAGTGTCGTTGTCGTATTTCGCATCAAAGGGCACGGCGGTGGCAGTCTTCTTACTGCTACTCGTGTTCAACCGGCGGATGAGTGAAGGAGGAGAGCTGCAGGCCTGCTGTGCTAGCCGGGACTGAGTTATAGAGGGTAGAACCGTGAACGAAGACTGTGGTGTCTTTTGAAGGGTTAATCGAGGACATAATCGAGCGGCAAGCTGGGTAGCCAAGGTAGAAGTTGAGAAGCACGCGAGGGGCGCCGGCGTGGTTGGTGATAATCTTGAGACTTGATGGGCCAGTCTCTTGACAGCGGCCCGGCTCAGCACGGGCGCAGGTTGGAGGAAAGCCATGAGACTGTCATCTATGGGGCAATGACGAAGCCTATTGGTTGCTCTGTGTGTCCCAGACTTGTGTGGGTGCTATGGGTGAGTCAAAGAGAGAAAGTGAGGCAAGAAAAGTACAGTAGCAGTAGCAAGTAGAAAGTAGAAAGTAGAATCAGGCCATCATCAATTATTCGTTGATAGGCCGAACCCGCTCCGGCCCGCGTATCACTTGCATGGACTACCCCTGCTTTGAGTAGAACCCTGCAGACAGTAAATAGAGGTACGTACCGCTCCAAATCTCAGATAAGTACTTGGTATGTCTGTATGAGGACATCGCGACACATTCATCTTTGGAAGTGTCCGCATCAGGTCGTCGACTGTGCTCATGGCACATCTGCCGGTAAGTTGCAGGACATCAGTGTCATAGTGGAGACAGCATAAAAACAGATGATCTAACCAAGTCTAGATCGTCGACAATGGTGTGCTCATCCGCGGCGCCATGAGCCTGAGTAGACTCAACACTCATCTATCCACGAGTGGTCTCCCGCACACGCTTTCGTTGCTCTCGTCAACGTCGTTCTCATTCTCGCCCGCATATCCAACCTGCCGCTTCAATGGCTTCGGCGTCCCTCAAGCCTGTCTCTCAACTACTTCAAGACGGCATTACAGTCAGCAGCAGCAGAATGACGTCTCCCGCGACGAGTTCCTGCGCGACGCTGTACCGGCACCAGCGTACCGCACCGTCTTCGACAAAGGTCCACCCCGCAGCGTGAGGGACGAAAGGCGCGACAAATATCGCGGGAGGGCCCCCCAGCCACAAGCACCTGCCACTCTATCTCTCATCCGTGGCAGCGGATTGCACAGACTCGTTGAGCGTACTGTCTCTCGTGGTCTATTGCCCGTCATCACCGCCACACGCACTGGTTTACAGTGGACTGTCACCATTTCTCTGGATGAGCTTGCCTTGTCCGTCAACACGACTGCTGACGCAAGAGCTAGTGCGGAGGCTGCTGCTGTTAAAGCATTCGACAAGCTCTTGCTCTCTTGCAATGCTTTCACGTCCTCAAAGATTGACACAGGTCTTACGCTTCAAGTTGCCAAGAGCATATTGAACAACTACTGCACCGTTTTCTTGGGCAACGCGCGGCCACAGATGACCGAATCGGGCGATGCAGACTTCGGATACACCGCTCAACTCTATTGCGATGGCAAACCCATGACCGAACCCACCGCTTCCGCTACAAGGGGTGCCGCCATAGCCCTCAGCAACTTAGCTGCTGCCCACAAAATCATATCTGGTCATCCTGACTTCTGGCCCGCTGGCCCCGAGAATCCTTTCCAGCCTAGCATCACGGTCAATCAGGACATGGTCGATGTCTTGCAGCGAATACGCGCTGAGGCGTTCAAGATCCTTGGCCTGAGCTCGCCTGAGGGTGCAGTCAATACGAATAAAGACGATAGAGCATACCTCGACCGTTGTATAGCTGCGCTGCCCTTCTCTCCATCCATACGCAGATTACTCCTTGCAGGCGCCATCGGCGGCGGCCTCGACGCTGCCATTATCCTCGCCGCCATGGACTTTCCTTCCGTCACGACCGCATATTCAAACCCTCAATCACACCGGCTCCCTGCCGTCGATGGGGACCATCTCCTTTATGTGACTATTTTCCGGAGAATTCGCAAGCTCGTTCAACCAAAACCCGAGGAACCAGAGCATCGCCCGCAGCCAAATGCAGATCCTTTGACAAAACTTTCCCCAAATACTCTTCACTCCATCAGCACAACGGCAAACTATATTGACAATTTCTTCAAAACGTCCGGACTCGTGAAACCCGACCGGTCTGCCCAGGATATATACAGGAACATTCCTGGGACGGATATTAAGATAAGGACTACTCCTTATGGTGAGGATCACACTAACGCGTCACTTCGCGGGGTGCGGTCGTATCTGTCATTCGCATTCGGCGACAACGTCGCGAAATACGGCTATGAGACGCTCATAAACAACACGGCGGTGCTACACTCCGGGCGCCTGTGTTTACAAAATGGCATGGTAACTGTACCCTCGATCTTGAGGGAACGACTGCGACGAATCGGCCCTATGGTCATTTACAGCGGAAAATCAGAATATGACAACCGTGCTGGGCCCACCGTACCACATATCACCCCCGTATCATCGCTACAGGTCGCACTTCTGGCTGCGAAGGTTGACTCATCTGTGACGCCAAGTTTAGGCACCCAGAATGCCAATGCCCCGGACTACGCCGAGTTACTCGTCAACGACGATATACGCGTGTATGTCACATCGAGTGTGGACGGACTTGCGCACGGCGAGGCACGTGATATGATCCTGAAGACGCGCGAGCTGCTTCATCTCGCGATAGCCAAGGCTTCCGTGGACTTCTTCAAGGACGGCACGACGCATCGGGCCATTTCCAATGTGCTCAATAACCTTCCAGTCACAGCCCAGGGCAACGACAAACTCGCGGATAAGGCCGGAGACCCGACTTTTTCGATGCCAACACCGTACGGATCTACGTTTCCTTCGTCACAGAGCCTGGAATCTTTAGAAATCGACGAACGAGGCGGCAAGGCGAAGGTACAGATAGGCACATCAAGTTGTACAGACGCATCGGCTCAAGAAAAGTCACTGACTCAGAAGGATACGTCGACTCAAAGAGAGACACCAGCTCAGCAGGAGAAAAACAAGCAAAGCGCCTTGGACCGATGGCTGTCGAAATGGTAGTAGGAAGGCGGAACGAAACTACTTCGGGCTTGTCTGCTTCTACACCTAGCAGTACAATTGAGTCGAACATGACACAGGAGGCCTCGAAATCAAGCCAAGTTTGCTTATGAAAACAACGCTCTCGCCCAATCCCACGAGCTGCTTCAATACAGGCTGTCTCGACACTTCACTATGAGACACGCCGATGAGACGATGGCCGCGTTTCCGTCACCTTCTCCCCCTGTGGTAGCCGCCTGGGAAGTCGGCCCTGGCAGTCTGCGTTTGAAGTATATAATGGTGCAGTGTCAGGTGTGTCGTCGATCATGCCTCAAAGCTTGCTCCACATCGCCTGACACCGCGAAGATGGCCCGAGGACGCCGACCGTCGCTTGTCAAGAGGCAACAGCCTGTCATACGACGTTTGCAGCGGTGTCACAGGATCGCTTGTCTATTTCAGAGGAAGGTATAACTCCTTAAATGCCATCATGATGAGGGTGATGGTGGCTCTTCCTGTGCAGATTGTGCCTGTGGCACTACGAATTGGCCTTTGAGTGGAGAAGGGGACAAGGGCAGTTGGCTGGCCACCTTCTCACATGGCTGTTGTCTTGCGAAGCGTGCCATGCAGTATGACAACGGCATCGTAGTCAGAGCGGCCGTCATCTTGTCTCCAGGTGGGTGTCATGTTTGGCACCGAATCAATCGTGGGGATGTGACGCGAGACAGGTCTGGAACGAGTGCCAGCGTAACAGCCTACGGTCTTCACATCATGGAAAGTTCCAGTGGTACTCTGTAACTGTGTTCATTAACGCCAATGGCGCACGCTCTGCTCATGCTATATATACCATGGCTAGTGTTCTATCGGATATCATCTGTGCGCATAGAGCGAGTGTAACAACCTAACGCTCCCAAAACCGATAGTTTTTCCCCCATAAAACCACTCACGCCTCGACTTTTTGTACACCGTCCCTCTATGAACGCCTCCGGACAATCCGGAAAACGCGTAATGCTCGTTCCTCCAGCTGTCATGAACCATTACCGCCACTCACCAACCCACCACTGGCATTCTCTTCGGCCACCTTGTCTTTCGTGCTCTTCCGAAACGACATGAACACCTGCTTCAGTGACCGCCGCGGCTTGCGGGGCTCATACAGCGCCTTGTGCTCCGTGCCAATGTCGTGCTGCGACTCGTAATCTACGTGCACGAACGCGCGCTCGACGTCGCCCAGCCCTTCCATCTTGCGCTGCAGGCTCTGGCTCACGTCGTGCGTAATTTTGAGCGGCAGAGTCTCGTCCATGACAACATCAACTTCGACGTAGTACTTTTGCCCAGCGTGGTAGGCGCGGCACTATTTGGGGTGTCAGAGGGAGGTCCAGAAGGGTGGGGAGGGAAGCGTCACGCAGACTTACGGTGTCGACTTTCTGGATGTGCGGGTCGTGCGTGATCGTCATGTACACGAGCTTGCTGATGAACTCTTTGGGCGCCGATTTGCCCACTAGCAGCCAGACTTGCTCGAAAGCGTTAGATACCCAGGAGAAGAGGATCAACAGCGCGATGCAGATGGCGCCGATCGGGTCGAGGTACCACACAAAGCGGCCGCCCACAATTGACATAACCAGACCGAAGATGTTGACGATGATGTCGTTGCGGTGGTCGATCTGTGGTGATCCATGTTAGTAAGGAATGCTCGCACGGCTGTATTGCTAACAGGAGATATGCGAAGGTTTGACTCACGAAGAACACATGCACAGATGGATACCTGCGCAGGAAGAAGCAGTAGACCATCAACGAGGACTTTGCAGCAATGGCACAGGCGACACAGACTAGCGGGATGATCTGCAGAGGCTTGTCCGGGCTCTCGCCTGCGCCGAGTGCTGTGCCAGACTCGACCAAGAGGAGAACGGCGACGGTTGTCATCAACGCGCAGAAGAGGATGATACCAATGGTCTCAATCCGTGTGCGGCCAACAGGGTATTTATATACGCTGGGTCGAGCTGCCATCCGCGCGGTGGTGAACATGACGCCGGATGATACAAGATCCATCTACTGCTTGTTAACGTCTGCTGTCTCAGGGGTGAGCGGTACAGTCAATCGACTTACAAAAGCATCGGCCGCTGTTGCAAACAAGGAAAGAGATCCTGTGGAGACGGCGGCGTATAGCTGGATGCAAAAGAGGCCGAAGTTGCAGGCGAAGGAGGCGTTGATGGCGAACCTGATCTTGGGGCCCATCTTGATCTCCTCTGCGACGCCGGCGGCCTCTTCATCGCCCGCGCCTAAGAACTGGTCGATGAGCTCGTTTTGGCGCGTGTAGTACTTCCTGAGCTTCCTCTTGTTGCCTAAGGGGTACTCGGCCTTCATCTGCTCTTTAGACACGTTTTCCTTCTTGCGAGCCTCGAAGGCCATGGGATCCAAGCCATGGTAATTGACGTTGTCGTTGGCTGCTGTCTTGCCGGCATTTTCGTGCACAACCGTCTTCTCGTTTGAGGTTGATAGAGAGTGTTCACTGCGACTCGCTGCCCTCTCGATGTTGAGATCGGAGACGGTGGATTCTGGTTGTGGCTTGCCTGTGGCTGCTGGCGCAGCATCTTCATAGCCTGTTTAGGAAGGAAAGAAACAGAACATTGTCAGTCCAATGACACGTGTGGAGTGTACGATAGTGTCAAGCTCTTTGGTTGATGTGGATCCAAAGAGGCAGAGATGTTGTAGGATCGCCAAGTGATGAGCGTTCGAAACGTTTTGATTGTGTATGGCGATGGTACTCGACCAGAGCACAAATAGGAGAGAAGAGTGCCAAGAAGAAAAGTCGTGCCAGCCCTCATGGGCATGCTAAGAATATTGGCTGCAGTAGAGGGGGCCCAGAAGAAACATGTGAGAAAATCATGTGCCATACCTTGTGTGCTTGATGATGATCCTTGGGACGAATTTGGAACTTTATCGTTGGACGACATTTTGTATGTCGATTTTCGTACTACTGACTCTCCACCGAGCAGGATTCCGAATTGTTGAGATCGAAGTGGTGAAAGGGTCCCAGCGTGTCTGTCGTGTGTTTTGTTTCAATTACGGAAAGGTGGGAGGGGAGAAGAAGGAAGGGGTTTGAGTTGGGTTATAATGGAATGGCGAAGTTTCTGCGAGGTTGAGTAATATATCACGTCGAGGACCGCTCGGTCTTTTTGACGGGCACCGGATTTCAAGCCACGGATGTGTGTGTGAGGGGCGAAGGACCATGGCGACCATAAACCCCTTCAGACACTTCCCTCGGTCTCGGAACGACATAGCGAGAGACGTGCATTATTACGGCATTCACTAACAGCTTGTCGGCATGTCCGTCCTGTTCGAGGGCCCAGTTCTAGAATCGGGGGGACACTAGGCCCGCCGGAGGCTCTTAATGGGAGGGCTGTGGTTGCGGGCACTACTGTCCAAGCTCCTGCGTTCCAAGGTTGTACTGTCATGAGGCTGGTGTGATATGGGGACCAGATGCCAAAGCGTAGTGTGTTTTGCGGGTTGCGCGACAAGGAAGAGGGCCTGTCGCGTGGTGTTGGAAGCTATTCTCGATCCGGTTGGGGAGTCAGAGCCCACTTTTCCCAACTTGCGTATCATTTTGGCAACCGTATAAAATTTGAATGCTCTTAAACTTATATGTATTAAGCCTTTAACTAAATAATACGACAAATACGTTCTTATAAATTAATATAATATTTACGTTTTAATATATTATATAATTTATTAAAATATTATTTATATATATATATATATTATTAGTTGGCCTAATTAGCCTAATTAGCCTAGTTAGCCTTTCAGGGCTATAAGTAAGCTTTCTATAACTCTTTAGCCTTTAGATATACTTAAATCTTTAAGTAATAAAGATTTATTATTATAAATTTGTTTATATTAGGCTTAGATTAAGCATATTAATATAATTATTATATATTTATATTTCATTTTATTAAATAAGTTATAAATTAGAGTAAATAAATATTTATAATTATTTTCATAAAATATATTTATTTATAATTTAATTAATACTATAATATAAATACTTTTTTTAATTCTTTTTAATTATATTTAATAATTTTATAAGAATATAGTTTATTAGCAATAAAAAAGTATTTATATATTTTATATATTTAATTCTTAATAATAATAAATAAACTTATTATTAATTAAATTTAGAAATAAACTAATCTTAAATAGACTTATAAGGATTACAACATCGTACTTACAAAGCTTATAAGGCATAGGGGAAAATATTATTACGAGCAAAATATTAAAAATAAACGCGTAATATAACTTTATATAAAAGCATAAAGAGTAAGTTAAAATAGCGATAAAATAGCTAAATCCTTATTAGTTTATTACGTTAAAACTATTCAAATTCTATATAATCGCTAATGTAATACATAGTTTGGGAAAAGTGGGGCTTTGCCTCCCCAACCCGATCGAGAATAAGAGAAGCCAAAACTCCGGAAGTTATAGCCGGGCAGGGAAGGTTGAGGCGAAGAACTACTGTCGATCACTGGGGCCCCATCATCAAGCTCCACGTCGCTCTTCAGGCTGATGAGAGGAGTTGTGGATGAACGAAGTCAGATTGATGGCATTGGCTGCAGGAAGCCAATAGTTGACTGCTCCCATGATGTTTACTGGCGGGGTACAATGCCTCGATGCTCCGGTGGATGAACTGGCGGATTGGCAAGATCTAGATGTTAGGCTTGGTTGTAACGATAGCTCAAATGTTTCGAAGCTTGCACAGCCAAGGCGAGCGCGGCAATTCTTGAACCATCACCTCCGGCCAGGTTGAGTAGTAGCCAAGAGACACAAGCTTTGAAGGACATAAAAGACAGATGGCCTGCACTCTTGTTATTAATGGCTAGATGGTCATTGGATAGCTTCATAGAGTATTCATGGAGTTATTCAAGTTCCAAAATGGTGGGTGGGAGGAGATGCGAACGATGCACAATATTGGACCGAGGATGGCAGAGAAAAGATCAGATAAGCGTTGGGTGAGATGTCGAGTAGCTATATACTGCGCAGTGAGCGGAGGACGTCGCAGGTAAATGGGCATCTAACGTATCGGTAGCAGTGACAAGTCGTCCTGTCCCAGAAATGTGACGTAGCTTACGCAGTAGGTAACCAGGTGGCTTGCCAGCTTGCCAGCTTGTGCTGTGCAAGCCGTCTTGCGGACAGCTTGTTGACCGATCGATGCGATGACAAAGATACTACTGTGAGAACATGTTGCGTCGCAGGATGACTACTCAGAGTGACTAATAGTGTTCACAAAGCAATAATGAACAGCCATCCCATGAGACTGAGCTGCTTGTTCTCATTATCGCATGGTAAAACTATAGTGAGCATCGTCTTCGAAGCGTTGACAATATCTAGCAAGTTACATTTGCCAGTGTACCATAGTACCGGTAGGTCACCTGTGTGTGTTCGGCTTGGTACTACTTAGCACCCAGCAAGTGGCGAGTCGCGCACCAACTGAATCATCTCGTGTCGTGAAGAACGATGAGCTAACTATGCTTGGGACCGAATCGGTGAGCAGCATGTCGGGTGCATGTAGGCGATTCCTTTTCGGTCAACGATGCAGGATATATATCCTGAAAAGAGCCGGTTTGTTTACAGTAGCAGCATCAAAAGTGTTCCGGATGTGCGCAAGTGGTGGGGGGTTTGAGGGTTTGATATAAGTGGAGCATTATGTACTAAGTACCATGTGGGCCAGGAAGACTAATGCAGATTTGGCTTAGCTCCCGTAAGCCCTGTCAGTACCTTGTTTCAACCTCATGTCCCGACCTCCCGCGGCCGCGTTTCCTCCGAACTCACCACCCACCCGCACTCGGAGGAGGCCTGGCAGGCCTGAATCTGCTGCATGGTCACTACCTCTTTGAGTGCTGTGACACTCGCGGCCTCTCAAAGCAGAGGCAGCGTGTGCCATCAATCCCACGCGTCAACAGCCGGTGCCACGCAGTAATTATCCTCGACCTCCACCTCGACCTCAAGATCACCCCTCAACGTCTCAAGCTCAACGTATTGGTTGATAATGTCTGACAGCCATCTGGAAACGTACAGCAGGCGCTCATACTACATAGAGTTTCCATAGCCTGGCCAGTGACAACGTCAAGCGACGGCTCATCTGGACTTCTTTCGTGGTTCATGTTGCGTCGCTGCGTGGCCACAGTCTCACGTCTGTCACTGCCCCCAATCCAGCTGTGTGAAGCTCTGTCTGATCGCTGATGATCGCTGCTGATCGCTGGCCGAGACACCGTGTGCCTCAAGTACTGCGCTCGGCCAACCTTGGCTCCAGCCTCGTCCCATGGCTCTATCCGCCGGATTATCTTGACCTCTCCTCCGCCTGCTCCGCCAATCACAGCCACCACTGCGCAGCCCGGATAAAGTCTGAGACATTCTCTTGTACTGCCTCGCCCGACAAACTCGCCTTGCCAACATTATACAAGAAGTCGGCTACCTCAGATCGCCAAGTGTGCCAAGTTGGCCAAGATGTCTTTCATGTTTTACTCCTGCAGATTTGCCATCTTGGCTTTGCATCTTGGCGAGTGACAGAATGCTACCCATCTTTTGCGGCTCTTCAGCCTGACAGCCTGACCCGACACCACCCAATCACCGATTTTGCCTGGTCATCATCACATTTCAACGACACCGACTGTCTGGCCACTCTAGTCAGACTTGCCGCAAAGCCTTAGCAGGGCCCAATGTTGCCCAGGCGCCTATGACCGGATCTCCCCACACCCTTTCTCGGAATTGTTTGATTCGGACATTTTCGTGCCAGTCGCTACCTAGTTCACCGATGCACTACCCGTCCCGACCGTCTCTGCATGGTGTTGCCCGGAGGTTTTCCAAGGTGTTCCACTGGCGACCACCACTGTTTGTGGCAAACCCCCCCCCCCACCATTAACGCCCCGAACACACTGGAGTCACTCGGCTGCATCGCCCAGCACCGCAAAGCATCTTCAGCCCAGAGCTCTCGTGCCTTCTCTTCATCGTCTGGGTTTGGTGGCACAGTTGGCGCTCGCGGCACTCAGCCAAGTGGCTTGAGTGTGCCGTGCTCTGTTAGATGAGACCGTTTCCTCTGCTGCCATTCACGCAGCTGTCCCGACTGGTCCATTTGGTGCTGCTGCGGAGTGCGGGGTGGGTCCGTTTGGTCGGATTTGAAATATCACTGCGGGGCGTTTCCGGTTACCATTGGTGGTCTCATTCCCTATTCTCCGTGCAAAAATACCCGTGGTCCCGCCCGGGCTAGCATTTTGACAGCCCCCACTATGGATCCAACCCCCCTTCTCTCCCATTCCGGCTTCCGGCCTTTCTCTTTTGTGCACGCAGAGTCTGTCGTTCGTCTTGACTCTTCTTGGATGTCGATAGCCTGGACATCAGAGGTACGCACGAGCTGTGGATGCATCAAGGGGACCCCAGAATATGACAAACTTATCAGAGGATGGTCAAACTGGCTTGGCTTCCCAAGAACATGGACGGGCACATACTAAAGCCTTATGCACCACATTTCCTATCTGGACAGGGCGCGGGAGCTAGCGACTACCCAGGTGTCACCCCGGTAGTAAACCTGGGGTCCCTAGCGATTACCAGGGACACCGCTGAACGTGGCGTGCCTCCAAGGCACAGAGCATTGTCATTTCAGATTCATCGTCGTGCTTAATTCGAAGATTGCATCAAGACGGGCCGTGGCATCTCAAGACTGTACCAGACGTTGTTTCTATTCTCATCACACTATGGCAGGTTGAGCCTGAACCTGCAGGATCGCCATCCTGAGAACATCGGCTCCCCTTCCCTACTTGGCCTTTGGGTGCTCTTGATTCAGTATTAATACCATCCCATTCCCAGATGATTTCCTGTGCCAAGTTGAGGATGATACATCGTTGATATACTGATTTGTCTTGTCCTGTTCTCTCATGTGAGGATCGTGTCCGTTCTCTTTTATCTTCATTCCCTTCCTTTCACCTACGGCACTTGAATCGAAAAGGATTGATTCCTTGGTTGATTCTTGATTCTGTCGCAGTTCAGTCGCCGGACGGCTTTTTATTCTTTATTGTGAAGCTCAGTCCTTACAACCTACTTTCATCTACCATGGCCGAAGCGATGGAGAACATGAAGCCCGTCTGTGGCGGTGGTGAGGAGGTGGGAGAATACGACCTACCGATCCATGTGATCGCTCTATGTAGGTAATTCGGAATCTGGTTCTGAAGTTCGACGTTGCTGACATGAGATGATAGTCCTGGTAATGGGCTTCTCTGGCCTGGGCGCTGGTTTCCCAGTTATGGCCAAGAAGGTCTCATGGCTGAAAGTCCCAAAGAAGGCTTTCTTTGCCTGCAAGCACTTTGGTACTGGTGTTCTCATTGCGACGGCGTTCGTTCATGTAAGTATCGGAGATTCCATGAGAGAGCCTATAGCAAGGCTGATCACAAGTTTAGTTGCTACCGACTGCGTTCTTCAGTCTCTCTGACCCATGTCTCCCGGATCTGTTCACCGACTTGTACCCTCCGATCACTGGTGTCATCATGATGGCTTCGATGTTTGCTCTGTTCACAGTGGAGATGGTTATCAACCACAAGCTTGGTGCTGAGGGTCACTCACACGGTGGAAACTTCGGAAGCGCCGCACCCCCGCCCCGCAGCTTGCCTGACCGTCCCCCTCGCTACAACCACGACAGCTACGAGACCGACGTCTCCTTTGAGAAGAGGGTTCAGCAGCAGGTTTACGAGGACCAGGAGAAATTCAACCGCCTGCAGGCCAACGCTTATGGTGACGACGCTGCCGAGCTTGCTGCCCGGTCCGAGATGCCTCCCTGGTTCGTTGTCTTCTACGAGCAGTACGTCCGCCAGCGCCTGGAGATGATCAACCTGATGAAGTCTACTCCGGGCGCCGGACAGACCGTCATCACGGAGCATGCCATCCCGCCACCTCAGCCCAGCATGGCCCTCGCGGATTCTCCCTACCTCGATGTTGAGACTGGGCTGCCCGTGTCCGAGATGGTATACAGAAAGATGTCGATGAACATCACTCTACTTGAGGGCGGTATCCTGTTCCACTCTGTCTTCGTTGGCATGACCGTCTCCATCACTGTTGAGGGTTTCATCATTCTCTTGATCGCCATTCTCTTCCATCAGATGTTCGAGGGCCTCGGCCTCGGTTCCCGTATCGCTGCGGTCCCGTACGCCAAGGGCAGCATTCGCCCCTGGCTGCTGGTCTTCGCCTTCGCTACCACTGCGCCCATCGGACAGGCTATTGGACTGATCACCCGCAACTCGTATGATCCCAACAGCGCATTCGGTCTGATCATCGTCGGTATTTTCAACGCCATGTACGTCTCTACATGCCTCCCGTCAACATAGTGATACGCCAGAACTAACAGTCTATTTACAGTTCTTCCGGTCTACTGATCTACGCAGCCCTGGTTGACTTGTTGGCCGAGGACTTCCTGTCGGAAGAGGCTCAATTGACCTTGACCAAGAAAGACAAGATCACGGCATTTTTGTATGTCTTGTCAGGAGGTGAGTAACTACGTGTGACAAACTCGTCTTGGTGTTCTTGTGTTGACTCTTATTTAGCCCTTGGCATGTCCATTGTCGGAGCCTTTGCTTAAACGCGTTGCAAAAACGGCCTTGTGACCAAATGGCCGCCCAGGTCCGGATGGCGCGGATACCTCTACGTCCACCTGACCAGAGTCGACACTCGTCAACGCCCGTGCTGGCCCGACCTTGACCCGCGCCGCGCTCGACTAAAGAGGTGGACTGAGATTCTTGACAGCCCAGGTGGTGGGAAACACAGGCGGGCAAGCCCTACCACTCGATTCACCAATGTACGAATATGTGCGCTCACCTCACGTCTCTATCCACAGACAGGACGACGACAAGAAAGGATTCCGCGTCCCTGTGCGCTTGGAGTAGAGAAAGCGCAGACAGATTATAATTCACACACTCGTTTTTCATTATTCTTCAGGACTGGGCGCTATTGGGGCTATTGTTGTGATGGGCTGGAGAATTTGGCAGCTGTATTGGTGGCCACATGTGCTAGTCACCACGATCTTCTACACCTTGCTAATATCTGGACCTCGAGCGAGGTCTGTGCTGGGCTTTGGAATTCTGCGCACTAGCCAATCGCAGTAATAGAGAACGAACGATATGAGAAGAAGAAAATTGACACAAGACTATGATTCTAAACTATATCTTTGCTGAAACCCTTTGTGAAGTGCTAAAACTTGTATGTACTCTAGGTTTAGTTGCTCATTGCCTGATCGTCACTGACTGACTGACTCACTCAATCCAGCATAATTCGTCCCTATCTAACTGTTTGGAGTTCATACGACAAGATCGATTTATTAAAGACCGTAACTTTGAACGTGCGTTGCTTTTACTTTGTTATGCAGGTATCATATGAGAATTATAATGCGAAAAGAGCCATTGGAAGAATCGGATGAGATGTAGTAGCCGTCGAGATGGTGAGACTCGGACGCCAAAACCGGATTGTACATGTCTGCCCATTGTATGTCAGAATGCCAACTCTTGCAGGCACGAGAGGATGACGGGCCGCATGATGATAACGTATACATAGTGAATTGCTGTGTATCTTGATGTTGTGGATCGGGTGTACTAACTGTGCTCTCTTACTATCAAGTGAACAGACACTCTGGGACAGGGATTCATGTACCCATCTGCCTGGATTGAGGCTCTGCTGCAGCAGCAAAACAAACCATGTATGGAGTCCTTGGCTGGGTGCGACGGGAAGAGGCGAAAGCTTGACGTCGGCTTGTGTTGCTGTGGCAAAACCTTGCCCCGACTTGAGACTTGCGAGGCCCTGCTTGCTCTAAAACACGGACAGATGTCCCACCATAGCTTACTGAATGAACGGCGAAACAGACAAGAGGCGATGACTACAGATTGATCAATCTATGTGAGGCGTGTTGCAGCGTCGTCATGAGAGAACGCCACGCGGCTAGATGCTGAGTCACAGCCTCATCCGATAAACCAGTTCCTAACGCTTTCAAGGTGAATGTCCGCCGCAAGATCTGATAAACTGGAAATTGTCAATATGCGATGCCTGCCAGGCCTGCGTACCCCAGATCTTGGCGGTGAGGCCCCACTTTTGCTCGGCATGCTCAGCCTTGTCTGCAGTAGCGGCTGAAGCGAGCAAGGCTCGGTCTCGGTCTCGCCAATTTTTTGCTTGGCAGTGGTACTACAAAGTACTTCTGCCTTGTCGATCAGCTGCACATGTGGCGGTGTAATAGTACAAGTGCAAGTGCCGTAGATCTCGTTTTGTGAGTACTCGTTAGGGACCAAATAGTTCGAGCGAATGTGAGCTTTCGATTTTCCACAATAGCGCGGCGAATGACATAATGATGAGGCCGATATTGTCACGCGTGGTGTTTCCAGGAGGAACGGATTCTTGAAAATTCCATGTTGCACAAGATTACCCTTCATGCGGGCTATAAGCTGCCCGGTGTGCGAGAGCGAGTGAGCTCCGGTATCACCAGCTTCCGCAGTCAAGCAGCCCGACTGGCTACTCGCTGGAAGCAAGAACGGTGATGAGCAGTTCGCCTTGCAAGGGTAGCATATACTCGCAGGTGACGGGCGCGAAACAAGCAGCGAGACGCTATGCGCGCCTTTCGCAGCGTCCACATTTACTCTCGTTGGTGCGTACGATACGCTCCTCGCCGAAAGGTGAAGTCATGTCCTGAACACCCCGAAAGTCAATACTTGCCAGCCGCACCAACATGATGACTGTATGCTTCGGGTTTTGGTTGACAATGCTGTCGACACCGCTGCAGACAGTCGTTGATCATTCAAGCAATGTGTGCACCTGTCGATACGCACCTTTGACAATGCACTTGAACGGATCCGGAGACAACACAATGGAGGCAACCAAAACGGGAAGGATGCGGGCGGAATGAGGACTTTGCTGCGAACAAAGAAGCTGAATGCTGGCAAACATTCCAGATAAAGACAATGGATATCGCAGCGACCCATGGTCCACGATCATTTCTCACAAATAATTGATCTGGTCCCAGAGCGAGGCTCACACTCTCCAAAGCTTCGCGTCGCTCTACACTCACCGTGCGACTGCACGGAATCCATAAATCATGGCCGCCAACTCCACCAGCCGGACCGGGCCTGCAACACCCAGCCCAGAGGCACCCGTGGACGTGACGTGCGGTTACCGACTGGTGAGGAAGCTCCACGAGCAAGGCGACGTCTGGCTCATCGAGCGCGTGTCCGACAACCACCAGTACATCGGCTACCGCTGGGACGAGCCCAGCACCAGCGACTTCTCACAGCTCCTGCAGCGCGGCGCCGGTGCCGCTGTCGCCGCGGTGCTCCACCACCCGAACCTGGTCAGCCACATCGAGCTCGACCAGAAGCAGTTCTTCCACGGCGCGCTGCTGGGCGTCCCGCAGAGCTTTGTGATCTGCGACTACTGCGACGCGGGGACGCTGCGCAACTTTATCGCCAAGACGTCGGTGCGGCCCAAATTCGAGCTCAAGTCGCGCAAGGTACTGCAGTGGCTGCCGGAGAGCCTGGTATGGCATGTAGCGATTAGTCTGTTGAGTGCGCTGACGTGGTTGCACGACGGCATCCGCCAGGAGGATGTGGTCGTCTGGGAGGAGGACGGCACGGCTACGCGGGATGTGATTGAGGAAACGCCTTTCAGTCGTGGCGAGGACTGGTTTCCGCTGTTGCACCGCGGCATTCGGACGGATCATGTCTTCTTCCAGCACCCCAAGGGCATCGAGACGTACGGGTACTGCAAGCTGGGTGGATATGGTCGTGTCTTTGTATCGGGACACGTTCATGGACGAGCTCTTGGCACGTCGATAACCTCGGACAATGAACAACAGACTGAGCCGGAACTGAAGCGAATTGTGGCACAGGCAGAAGCAAGAGCCACTGTTGCGGGGGAGGTGGCCAAGGGCGCGACCGAAGAGCCACTCAACGAAATCTGGGTGGAAGACTACAGCACTCTTGCAAAGGTAAGCACAACACAGCTCTTGACGGCGCCCGATTTAGACACATTTCGCCAACCTGTGACTCTTCAGGGACACCGGCCGTACTTCAAGGGCACTGAAGCGTTCAAAGTGGGAGCGATTCTATACCAAATGATGACACGGCAGATCCTGCCCGACCCAGAGGAGTGCGAAGCCATGATCACGGTCCCAGGGCTTCTCACGCCACGAATAAATCGACCAGACCTACCAGATGTACCGTTGCCCGACCGCCAGAGACCATGTGGAGTGCGGCACTGGGAGAAGACAGGCGACACTCCATGTTCTGTCTGGCCGACGGGAACCTTCAAGCTCACTGACAAACTGGAGGCGCTGGTCCAAGGATTCGACGCGACGCGGCCCGAGTTGGGATACACGATCGGGCTGGTCGACTTGGTGACGACCCTCCTGGGGAACTACCGGCGCACTGTGGACACATCGGTGCTGCTGGCTGCTGCCAAGTCAGCGTATGATGACTGGAAGGAGACTACGGACGAGGGCAAGCGCCATGTTGACCATTGGGACGACTTGGTGCAGCGCGAGACGAATCGGCGGAAGAAGGATGCTGCTGAGATGGCTACGGCTGTGAGACAGAGCGGGCCTCGTGCTGAAGAGTATGTGGGCAAGGCCATGCGAGGCGTGAGAGCCGTGCCGGTGCAAAGCCGTTGATAGGGGAGGTTATGGCTTGGAAGATGGTGAGGTGTTGTTTCAGTACCTAGTACCTTAGTACCTAGGCATAATTCAAAGAAAGTTGGATTGTCTGAGTGTCCAGTGATAGGACTCAATGCTGCTATTATGTGAATACTGTTGTGGTGCTAGACAGGGATAGGGACATCCCTGCCTCCAGCGCACATGGCAAGCCACGGGGGTGACATCAGCTGAATCCTTGCTCCTTCTCCTCCATCCTCCCAATCCCAATTTATCCATCGCAACATGTGATCCGCAGTGCGTGCAAATCAACCCATTACTCCTCCCCCTTCACGACACTTCACGACAACAACGAGCTGCACACACTCAATTCCCTCAACCCAGAGCTTATGCATTTTGCAATCTCCCCTCTAGCTTCCCACCAGCTCCAGCTCGCCCAACCATGCCTTCCCGCATAGGGCCCCCACCCCTCCTCCTCACCAAGCGCCTAACCGCCTTCCTCCACCTCAACCTCACCCCGACAATCACAACCCTCCTCCTCCTCACCCCGGATGGCAAGCTCCTCGCCTACGCCTCCAACCCGCCTACGCCCGTAACTACCCTGCGCACCCACGGCACCGTCGCCGCCTCGCTCTACGCTATCCACAGCACCGGCACCGACCTCGACACCATCGACGCCTCCCTCCCAACACCAGATCCCCGCGCGTCGCGACGCCAACAACACGACAGCCTCCAACCGCGCCCCACCCCGCTCGCCGTCACCATCCAGCTCGAAAGCGGCACCGTCCTCGTCATCCGCCGCCTGCAGTGCGGCATGCTCTTCGTCAGCATGGGGCCGCCCGCCGAGCCCCCCACCACCAGCCGCCCCACCACCACCCAGCATGCAGCAGCATATATACAGCCCCTGGCAGGGGCCTTCACAAGCACCAACGGCCACGGCGGCACGCAGACGCCCACCGCGTCCACGAGCCCGCCGCCGCACGCGCCGCCGCCCGGCGGCTTTGGCTCGCCCTCCGAGGTCGCTAGTATCTTGAGCGCCGCCACGAGCCAGCAGACCACCGCGAGCTCCGTAATGTTTGGCGCAGGAACGGCGGGCGTGATGGCTACGCGGCGGCATGTTGAGGAGCTGGCGCGGTGGTTGGACGATAAGCTGGGGCCGCTTGATATTCCGCCGAATGGGTTTGGCGGGCCGGTGTGAGGGAGGAGGGATTGGTTTGAGCGAATAAAGATACCCGATCGCGTGGGAGCTGCTACTTGAGTGCAGGAGAGAGCGAGAAAGGCACGGTGGAGCCAGGCCTCGACGTGGCTCGCAAGGCCGAAAAGGAGAAGGTCATGTACTATCAACCATGAAAGGCCGGTAGAAGATCGCGCTGTGAGAGGTATAATTGTGCTCGGAAAGAGTTAAGCAAATTTTGACTGCTAAGCATGGAGATCTTGTACAAAGGACGAGGGCACGGTATGCTTGGGTAAATGCAATATACGCCCAACATGAAGAACTTGTTCGGCGGAAACCGAATTTGCAACTTTCGAAGCGTTTCAATATATTGGACCCTGATTACAATATTTCATAGCGGACCTACTTAAGCATATGTAATTCAAGAACGCTCCAATGCACCACGCCATGTGAGATTCATCTTCAAATTTCCAACCCAAAGCCAAAAAAAAAAAAAAAACCCTAAAAAAACACCGCCCTATGCGCGCTGCGTCACTAACTTCATACAAGCCTGGCAGTTGAACATCGTCTTCTCCGATTCTCCTTGCCCACAGAATCGAACCGCGAGACCTGCAGCAAGGTCTGGCTCATCAAAATCAACCGAGACCTACTCGATGCTCAACCGCGTGATCCCATCATTCGTGTCAATCATACCCTGGAACCCCACACGACCCTTGTGTGTCGTGCTCGGCCTCTTCTCACCACTCGCCCCGTTGTCACTCGGCGTGCCTGTGCCACTTCCACTACCGCCCTTGTCACCGCTGCCCGGCCGCGGGCCCCAAGGCGCATACTGCATTGGACTCTGCATGACGGGTGAATTGTGCACGCTCATCCCAGGAGACACGGCGCGCCTCTTGAAATTTCCCGCGTCGAATTCCAGGTCGTCGTCGCGCCGCCGCTTGCCCATGTTGAAGCGCCGCGCGATCTCCGCGGCAGATGGCGGGGCATGTTCGACCACTGGGGGCATCGAGGAGGACCCGCTGGGCTGCGGTGTGTGATTTCCCGAGGAGCTGATTGTCATTGGGAAAATGAAGCCGTTGACGCCGCTTGGGCCCATATTGGTCGAGGGCGAGTCCATAGCCATATCGTCCATCCCGGACGAGGATCCGCGATGAGGAACCGGTGGGGGTGGTGTTGTGCGCGCGCCTCCTACGCTGCTCGTCTCGGAGAACGTCTCCCAGAACATTCGGCCCTTGGAATTCTTCTGCGCCTGCTGCTTGAAACTGCTCGACAAAGCAGGCGTAATGTCCATCATCATGGCGTCCTCGGATAGTTCGTCCAGGGAGTCCTGAACTGACATGCTCGGGCTTGACTGTGTCATGTTCAAAGGATTTGTAGGACGAGGCGGCTCATGGTCGACGTCGCGCACCTGTCTCACAACTTCTGCTTCGCGGCGGAACTCGGACTCAATTGGTGTGCCTTCTTCGGCGAGGGCCATCTTGACACGGGAGAAGTTCCTTGACTTGGGCTGTGAACTTGTTAGCATGTCTGCTGACTTTGGAAGCAATAGCAACGGCTTACCAGTAGATTGCTCCGCCGGGTGACAGTCCGTCTGACGACCCTGTTTTGACCTTCCGTAACGGGCCCCCGCATGCTGTCCACGTCGACGCCTGGCTTCGGACTGCCCTCGCTCTCACTGCCGGATATATGCAGCTGATTGGCAGCCCAGCTGATGCTCTCGCGCCGTGCGTGTGGAGTTGCGATTTCCTTGGAAATGTTGCCATACGATGACATATTGGTGGGTGGCGACTTGGACATGACGGAAGGACCAGCTGGGGTGGGAGGGAAGCCCATGCCAAATGGTCCTCGAGGTTTCTTCTTGAGCTGTTTGCGTGGTCGCTGCCGTTGTTGAAAAGATAAGAGGCTGTTGGCAGCAGGAGAGCCGCCGACGGCGAACCCGGAGCCTGACTGGTGGTTCAATGGAGCATGCCTGTTCACCTGAGGCGTCGTGAGGTACATCTCGTCCGTGTCCCCTTCCATAATGTCGTCCTCGTCTGAGCTTGAAGAAGAGTCAGACACCAAGTTGGCGGCGCTGCCCAAAGAAGTGGCGATGTGATGTCGGTCATGATTGCCCATGACAGACCACAAGGAGTTGGATGTTTGCTCTGGAGCACCAAAGTCCCCAGGCCGCCTGCCCGGTATGTTCACTCCTCTGCCACTGATTGTGGGCGAAGAATCAGGCGAGGCTTGGGTAGCGAGGGTAGTGTGGTGCAGGCTCGTGGCAGCGCGGGAGAAGTCGAGGCCTCTTGATCGTCGGGGTAGGATGTTGGTCGGGGAGGAGTAGGTCTGGGAGTGGTCGAGCTTTGGCGACAGAGGCGCGGGCTTTGGGTATAATATGGCAGGCTGTTGGGGCGAGGTGGAAGCCTGTTGAGGAGGCATCTGCAACGAGAGGCCGAGTGGGAATACGGATCTGTGCGGCGTGACAGGAGGCCCAGCGGTTGATTGGGAGTGCGAGTTTGGATTTGGATTTGGATTTGAATTTGAGGACACAGCCTCGCGCATTGAGGTGGTGATGTTGCTGTCGTCTTTTGAAGTTCTCCTTGTGTCTGCTAGATGGAGGGAAGGGAATCTCTGTGGGGTGTTGCCTCCATCGGACATGGAGCGCGTCTTCCTGGCGGGCGTCCTCTCGACGAGACGGCGGGTGGGTTGGGAGACAAAGTCGACGTCGGGTCCTCCATCGCTGATGTCCATGACAGCACTCTCGTCGTACTCGACGGTAGGTGTTTGCAACGGCTGGCAATCCATGGTGGATGGTAGCGGGCGACCAAGACGGCAGGCTTTCAAGTACGGGCTGCTCCAGCTGAGGCGCGTTTCATTGAGATGCCGAGTCGCGTCTCATGCGAGAGGGCAAAGAGCAGACTGCACGGACAAGTCGACATGGAAGAAGTTGCGACTGATACCACTTGAACGATAATGATGACGAGTGGTTTGGTTCTGTGAGGTGAGCGCGATGTGATGTGACATGAATTGCGTGGACTTGGAGCAAAGGTAGAAGGGTAGATAGAGGTGGTGAAGACGCCGACCCCGCTGAGCTGGAGCTGTGGCCATCACAGTCCACGGCCACTGTCGCAGTAGTTGACGAATAAAGCTGCAGGGGTAGGTAGACATCTGACGGCGCAGAGGCGCTAGGGGCTTCGGCAGGTCCCGAGCCGGCTGCTCACTACTAAGTTCCAACGCACGCCCTGCCGCCCTACCCTGCCAGGCTTGCACGTCCTGCACGCCGCCGCCCCGTGCCCCAGCTTTATGGTTCCTTGCAGTAAGAATGGATAAGTATACCTGATATCGCCTGCGGATGTCCTCCTTGATATGTTTCTTGTATTCTATGTACTTTAGCATAGTCGCATATAAGATACGGCCGTGTGGAATGTGTGCTGAGGATACTGTGGTAGTATTCAGTATTGTAAGTAATTGGGGGCGTGGGGGTACCTGCTTCTTACTCCCGAAGGTCCCCATGTCTCGATACATCTCTCCTTGACGCCGTAACACGGCTGTACCAACTTAGCGATTGATGATGTTTGATTTTCCGACACCAATTAAATCTGTTATCCGATGGACTGTACAAGGCTGCGTTGTGTCTCGGTGCATCCGAGCGCACAGAGTCGTACTGTTTGTTGCGAGGCTACCTAGGTACCTGCCAGCCTGCACACATTACACTTACAGCCACTTTAGTCAAGTTGTTTCAGTCCGATAATCATATTCTAGTATGCAGTGATTGAAAGTACGCAACGTTCACTGTGCACTGTGCAATTGATGGGTTTGTCAATGTTCTTACCCAGCAACTTTGACCGCTTGCCTAATGTAGACTCGCCCTGTAAGTCACTGAGTGCCCCGCAATCCCCCGACGTCCGCAGCGTTTCTGCCACCCCGCGGGGCATCTCCAAAAAGTTCAAGATGCTCAAACCACTCCACTTCAACGACGTCGCATACAATTTGAAGAATTGAAGCGCTCTGTTTTGCATCCCCAAAAACAAGAGCCCCGATCCATCCTCACAATGGCAAGCTACGACATCTATAGCACTCCTCTGAGTGCCAGGTACGCATCGCGGGAAATGCTGTACCTCTTCTCCAACCGCTCTCGCGCTTCCACCTGGCGCCAATTGTGGTTATGGCTGGCCGAGGCCGAGAAGGAGCTGGGCATTGATCAGATCACCGACGAAGCTCTGGCTCAGATGAAAGCCCATTTGACAATGTCCGATGCTGCCTTCAAGGTCGCTGCTGACGAGGAGAAGCTCCGTCGCCACGATGTCATGGCTGCTGTTCATGTAATTCCGCGCATCTCCTCCACATGTTCACTAAACACACGGTACTAATTCAACAATGATTGAAGGCTTTTGGTCAAGATGCTCCTGCTGCTGCCGGTATCATGTAAGTGCAGGTGTTGCAAAACGTTTACACCAACTTACATCGGGCTCACTCTGACCTCTCTTCGTAGCCATTACGGTGCCACCTCCTGCTTCGTAACAGACAATGCTGAGCTTATCTTCATGAAGCAAGGCTTGCAGCTCCTCCTCCCCAAACTAGCAAAAACCATCACCAACCTGAGCCAATTCGCCCTGAAATACAAGGACCTGCCCACCCTCGGCTTCACCCATTTCCAAGCCGCCCAGCCCATCACAGTGGGCAAGCGCGCCGCCCAATGGGTTCAGGAGTTGCTCATGGATCTTCGCAACATCACCCGTGTTCTGGAGGACCTCGAGTTCCGCGGTGCCATGGGCACCACTGGTACTCAGGCATCCGTAAGTCTTCGCAAGAACTAATTCCATTTGGCATCGTTTCTTTTTTTGAGTGGTGAGACATGATTGGCTATGGTTCACATTCACTAAATCATCTATCTAGTTCATGGAGATCTTCCACGGTGACGGCGACAAAATCGACCGTCTCAACGAGATCCTCTGCGAGAAGGCTGGCTTTCCCTCTACCTACGCCGTCTCCACCCAGACCTACACCCGCAAGGTCGACATGATGGTCTCCCAGGCCCTGGCTGGTCTGGGTGCCACCGCCCAGCGAATGGCGACTGATATCCGTCATCTCGCCAACCTCAAGGAGATCGAGGAGCCCTTTGAGTCGACACAGATCGGAAGCTCGGCTATGGCCTACAAGCGTAAGTACCCAGTTCCGACTGAATCTTCATAATGCGGTCTCATAGCTTGCTCGCACAATTGTACTATTTTTGAGCAGTGGCAGTGGTTGACATCTCTTCAGGAAACCCCATGCGATCCGAGCGCATCTGCTCCCTGAGCCGCAAGCTTGGTACCCTCCCCACCAACTTCACCGAGACCTTCGTCGGCCAGTGGTTTGAGCGGACCCTCGACGACTCTGCCATTCGCCGCATGGACATCCCCGAGATGTTTCTCCTATCCGATGCCATCCTCATCTCTCTCGACAACGTGACCAACGGTACGCCCACGCCCCACCAACCAACTTTTCTCACTTCCGTTGAAACTGACCTCATTTTAGGACTCGTCGTCTATCCCGAGGTCATCCGCGCCAATCTCATGAAAGAGCTCCCCTTCATGGCTAGTAAGTATTTCTATACCCCTGACGAGGTTGACGATCCGTGCTCACTTGCAACATACCAAATCTTCATTCCCTACTTTGAGATATTTCTATTCTTTTTGAGCAATATCACTTCGCCAATCACGACAGAGATCTAACCCTCACTAGCTGAAAACATCATCATGAAAATGGTCTCAAAGGGCGCCTCGCGCCAAGACTGCCACGAGGAAATCCGCGTGCTGAGCCACCAGGCCTCGCACGTCGTCAAGATGGAGGGCAAGCCCAACGACCTGATTGAGCGCATCCGCAGCACAAAGTACTTCGCCCCGGTCCACGACATTCTGGACGAGGTGCTGGATCCTGCGCTTTATACCGGCCGGGCGGCCACCGTCGTCGAGCGCCTCTGTGGGTCTGGTGGAAAGGTTGAGGCTGCGCTGGCTCCGTACAAGGAGTATCTCAGTAACGCTGAGACGGCACAGCTTCATGTCTAAGGCACGCTTTATATTTTTTTATTTTTTTTGTTTAATTGATCTACGGGCGTTCAGGGTGGTTTACACAAAATCAGGGCAATTACATGTCGGGGACAGATAAGTGAGATTATGGCTAGCATCTGGACAAGACGTTCTCTCCCTCTTCATCATCTACCATGTCACTAAACCTTCTACCAGGAGTGGTGAAGTATCTAGGACCCGCTGATTCCACTCTTGCCGCCTCATTTTGTCGACTTGCAATTGCTCAAACGGCTTTTGTTCCAACCCGAGGCCGGACTCTGCTCACCCACCACCCCCACAAAAATGACCCACCACAAATGGCAAAAACATACAACACCGGGTATTCGCTAATGGTCACCCACTTAACTACTAATCCAGCCCTTAGTGGCTTATTTAGAGGAGAGCGGACGGGATCCCAAGTTCTCCACTAGGTATGGTCGTATGTATTTCTTATGAGGGAGATCGACATTATATTAGACTTTTCGCTAAGGCTTGGCGAGCCGCTGGCTTGTTTGCTCTTTCTGCGAAAAGTGGGCAGATAAATCGAAGCTATACCATATACTTTGTGCATACATATATCTGGTTATATAGTAAATTATGTATTTATTGAATGCCGATAGCATCGCTCTATTTTGTCGTTTGGCTGGACTATTTCCGCGAAATGTCTTCCTTTCATTATCATCATCATCATCATCATCCAAGTAATCCGTACCATCCAGGACTGAAGAGCTGAATATATAAGAATACGTTCTCTGCCACCTTTTATAGATTCGGTAGATAGCTCTTCAGTTGTTAATTTAAGTATTTGGTCAACCTGAATAGACTCATAGCTTTTGATCAGCACGTAGTCTTGATATTGTTCACTCATCACCTCTACTATTAATCTGCTCAAATAAACCTTCTGACACTTCTGACTACTCACAAGTATTTAGTGTGATCATTATAGGGATATGGGCGTGTTAGCACCGTTGAAATGTATAGTTCAGATACATCAATTATATGACAAAAACTGTCCTGCCTCCCATGTCACTTTGTACATAAATTGTGTCCCCGAATACTGAACTTCAGGTGCTCATTTAAACCTGGACTTGCCCTACTTTCCATCCTTGCCGTCCCTCCTACCTTGGTCAGTCTGTAGTGTCTTCAACACCCACGATGCAGCGCCGATAAATAGTTGTCTGGCCACCCGATGGACGGTCTCGATGAAGCATTTCGAATATTCCACGTAAGTTCGTGTTAGTGTGATTAGCATGTCTGGGATGGCAAGTCCGACGAGGTGCTGAAACTCTGCGACGCACGAACTCATCCTAAGCCTAACAAACCTACTACTTGCCGCTCTCCTGCGCAGGTAGCTCCAACCAGACGAGACTTCTCAGTGGCTTCTACCTATAATAGAATGGTCCTTAAGGCCCACGAGATCCCGCAGCGAGTCAACATGGCAGCAGCAGCAGCATCTTGGATTACGCTTACAGGCCTTTTCATTCTTCCCGGAACATTCACTTCTTTGAAGACATCCAAAGTTCTCCATGAATCACAAGGTGGGCGGGCTGTACAGAGTACAGTCAAAAAGGTTCCCTTGTTGCCTCTTGCTATCATCTGCTACCTTGGAGGAGTTGGTGGCCTGGTGTTCCTTTGGTACCGCTCAGGATGGCTCATGGTCACCGACAGCCTGGGTGACAGTAAACATGGTAGTAGCCTCGCTAGTAGTCACGTCTGTTGCTACTGGACTGTGCAAATACCAACTCAGTCAATGCAGGGATTGAACGGATTAGTAAATGATGTTATTTAAGTTTCTAGGGAGGACCGTTTACCATTACTCTTGAACTTCTCAGCTTGTCTTGCTTACTTTATTATACTATAATACAAATAATGTGGATACAGATATTGGCAGCCGCAGCCTGCGCGCTGTATTGCGGGGACCCAGAAGGTTAGGGTTTAGTAACGAGCGCACAAGTCAAGATCCTTTGTACGTCATCAGGGCGCCGTCACACCGCGCTCCTACAGTCACTTCTTCGATTCAGTGCGCCCCAGCTGCTTCCATCGACCAGGCGGCCTACCACTTCAGCGTCACTACGTCTCTTGCGACCCTTCACCGGCAGCAGCTTTACCTGGGCGCCGGCGCATCCAAGAGTCTGCCAGCAGAAGAATCTGCTAGCAGAAGAGAACTAAATTTAGTCTTTAAGAGTCTGCCAGCATGAGAGTTTGCCAGAAAGGGCTGCAATTCCAGTTTCCAAAAATACACCAATTTCATATTTACGAACGGGCGCCTGTTAACAAGCAAAAAAGCCATAGAGATTCCATCCAACATATTATAAGTAACTTTGTTAATGTATTAGATTTCTTACCCCGCATAATTTTCAAACAATAAAGTCGAACGAAAAAATCACTATAAAGACTATTATTCTTGCATTGGCCGGCTTTATAGCCTACTCTACTCTGGCTGCTCCTGGTAGAATGCCGGGCACGCCTCGATAAACCGAAGACTTAGAGGTTAGGCCTATGCGCGATTGTAATAGTAATGGGCAATATTACGTTCGCATTAGTAGTGTCGAGACTCTATATATATGTTAGGGGGAGTGTATTACTAATACTACCGGTTGGCCTAGGTGTGATAACGGCGTCCTTATAATAGTACCTATTACGGTTGTTCAAGTTCTCGGGATTAGCCTAACTCCGACCTCTATTCCTACTTAAGTCTATTACAGGGATAGGAACTACTCTGTGGCAGGCCCAATGAGTTTGAAGGGGGGGAGGTTTGTGGATTTCTTCGTTTTGTGTATTGTGAGCGTGGCATTGCAGACAGAGGGCAAGTTTCCAGATGATAGCACCCCGACCTATTACATCGGCATAATATAATGATATGCAAAGATAATGCGCCTAAGGGTTCATACATCTACCTGCTTGTTGGGGCACCATTTGCTGATAGTGTCCGTGCGTGCATCCATTTCCTTATCTAAAGCCTAAGCAAACTCTTAGATTAGATCTTTAGTGTGAGGGTTTCGCTGTTGCTGTTGCTGGGTTTTGTAATGCTTATACGTGGCTCTAGTTCTGCGTAGCTCGAAGTTGATGATCGAGACTTGCAACCGCCATTTGGGGCGAGGGGTCTATGTAAGAAGGTAATGCTTTATTAGCACATTGCACAATGCTATATCTCTATGCAAGATACCCGCTTTGTGAATCTTGCCCAGCGCCTTGGACACCTCGACTTGCAGGGCTCTTATGAAGGTATGGTCTGCTTCGCCCCTATATCCTACACCTTCTCCGATATAAGCCTACTGGTCTGGGCCTATACTAGCCCAGGCGAGAAGTAATAAGCCTGTGAATCGAAACCTATTATAAGAGCGTGATTAACTGGCAGTTCGATGGTGCCTATACAAACAGGGATGTGCTCGCCTTGTAGATGGCGGAGGTGATGGTAACACCGCGCCTCTCGCTGCATTACTCGAAGGTCAGAAGGCATAGCTTCCAAGGTTGTTAAAGAGCCACCTACGAGGCCACCTGGGTACAGCCGACATTCCGTCTACATTTTGCCTCAACCGCTGTTACTAGAAACTTATGCATGTCCTACAAAATGTTCGCAGCCGTAACTCGCTATCCAAGGGTAAAGAAAAGCCTTATCGTCCTCGACAGCAGGGCCATTCTCATTTCCTTCATTTCTTCTTTTTTAGAAATAACTGCATGCCTAGGTATATACACAACCCTGAAAGTACTCCGGGTCCAAATCAGTTTGCGACCACGCAGCATACTCCCAGTGCATATTCACCAATGAGCTGGCAGCAGCAGTATCATTTATAGGCTGGTCTTCCGGGACGACCGAAATACGCTACGCCTGGTATGAACCTTGGTTGGCTTGGGTTATATCTCTCTCATCCGAGCTGCCATAATTCAATTCCTTGTTTGGAGGCCTGCACATGAGCTGGCCCGCCATGATTCCGTTCCCAAAATAACGCTGGCGTACAAAAGGCAAAAACGACAATTGTGGCTGTGGGTGTTGGCCGAGCGTGGTAAGCGTGCCCAGCCGTGCAAATTCGTGCGCGGCGACGACGGCGAGGCCGTTAAGGTCGCTGACTGCCTCGTAGAGTTGCTTAGCAGCGTCTGTGAGCCCTTCGTCCGGGCCGACAATGTGGTGGAAGGGGAATTTGGCGTTCGTCTGCTCATTTCCTATGATTCATCCCATTCCTGGTTACTTCACTTTCCCCCATTGCACCAACGACTGATAAACTGAAACCTTGAAGCTTCTTGCCCACATCGCCCCCCCCCCCAAAAAAAAGGCTTTGGGTTTCACTAAGCCCCTGCCCTTCTAACCCTATGTACATAGTCCAGTGCCTGACGAAAAAGATAGGTCCCCAATCCCGGGATCAAATATAGAGGTTCTTGCTGTTCGAGTATACGGCATGCGCGAGAATAATACTTAGAGGCCACCGCAGATCGTCCAAGTCGAGTATAGGTAGCGGTAAGAAAAAGGTAGACTACACCGCAAATAAAGACATCCTTATTAAGAGGGTTGTAAGTAAGACCCTATTTAATGACGTTCTCCCATCTCTCAAATTCGACTTCGGGGATTGGAGATAGGCGAGCAAATGCAATAACTGCCCTAATGTGACCAAGTCTGTCGGTTATATCTGGGCTCCTTAGCCCAAGTAAATACGCAGTATCTCTTGCGTATAGCGACGGGCGGCGTCAAGGTGATTCTGCAAAATCTCAATCTCGACAAGTGAAAGCATAAGTCTGCGGTACCCTTTCTGAAATTGGGCGGATGACCGGATAAACTCAACTTCCACTCCTATTCAGGCCTGTACCTGAGACAGGCGAGAATGTTGTATCACATTCAGAGTCGCTAACTCACAATAGACGTCGCCGATGGCCGAAATAACCATAAAACGTTTATGCTGTGATAGATGCTCCTATCCTATCTGAGTGCAGAGTTGCCTGATTCCTACAATGTAACAGCCAATGGCCTATAGAAAGTGACCGGTTTTTAACTATCTCCGTTCGTCTGCATCTGTTATCTTAGGCGCCCCAGAAGTTGCATCGAGCGGTCCAAGGCTCCAAGCGCTAAGGGCGGAAACGAAGTTCATAATCACAATCCTACGAAGATCATGCGCACTACTTGCAGTCCTCTTATTTGTGCCCACAGTCTCACAGGAATGCCTGTGCATATGTGCATCTTGCTAGGTGGTCCTGGTGGTGTTGGGTCGCCTGCGGTGCGGCCCTTCCCTTCCCGGAAAGCCACTTCCGCGCAAAGTACCGTCCTTTCCCGGATACAACAGCGATACAACTACCACTTCGCTGCGACCTACGTAGCTTCGATCAGCCCCGCCCAGATGTGACGTGTAGCTAGGTAATTGGGCGTCTGACAGGACCCACTGATCCTTCTCACAAAATGTAACATCCTGCAAATCGGGCATAGTGACCATATCCGAATCACAACCCCCGTAAGCTGTAACGAGGCCTTCACGTTTGTCCCGATAGATTCAATTGCCCATTTAAGCTCTTCTATGGGGTCGTATGTAGGAAATAGGCAATGAATCGAAGAGGGGTCGTGGTGTATCATTGATATTCTCACTGCTCAGGCGCATAACAACAAGGGGTGAAATTATTGGCTTCAAGCTCATTCATCCATGGCAACTGCTACAAGCATCTCCTCCCAGTCGTGTTGCACGCTCATGTGTTTGAGTTGATCCTGCTTCAAGATGGTTAACGAGGAGGGTTTTTTCCATTTGATGAAGACGATTCAGGTTGATGAGCATGGATGTGAAGATTCTTCCTCTGGTTCGAGCAGTCTCCTGGAGGAACAAGATGAACGTCTCGGTGCACACGACTTACCCATCGACGAGGAGAAGACAGAGGAGAAGGAGTGGATAGTAGGACCATGCTATCTTATCTGCCTCACGATTGGAACAGGAGGGTGAGGATGGATTTTCTCTTTCAACTTCATTTGCAAACGATGTACTGACTTCCATTTCATTTCAGCCTCCAAGCAATATTGACCGCCATCATGGGATACGGTTCAGTAAGCGATCAAATCCCGTCTTTCCTCAAGTTCTCAACGCAGAGGACTAACTAATCTTGATTTTAAAGATATATCTGTTCTCTCTAGGACTGCCATCCCATGTTATATCTTTTATTTGGCTCGTAGGACCACTTTCAGGTGCTGTTATTATCACGGATATTTAGGTGTCCGGCCAGTGCATGCACTGGTAGCTACTTTTGCGACAGTTATCCAGCCTTACATCAGCGTTCTCTGCGATCGATCCCGCCATCCATGGGGACAAAGAAAACCCTACATCCTGTGGGGGACAATTCTCACCATCATGTTTATGATCCTTTTACCATGGACTGGGAACTTCATTGATCATCTCCTCGGAATATTTGTCAAAGGTCCCCGAGACACGGTGGTGCTCGTGGTCAAGGGATTTGTGGCCGCATCCTTGATATGGGCGCTGAATGTTGCAATTCAACCAGTAAAAGTGGGACTAAGAGCATTGATATGCGAGGCCTGTCCATCACGCCAGAAGGTTCAAGCCACTGCTTATGCCAGCGTTATAACAGGCATTCGAAGTGTTCTCGGCTACGCGTCTGGACTCTCAACCTACCTCACATTCTACCCTGGTTTGGAGACACTCAGTTCAAATGCCTATGTGTTATAGCATCTTTGACATTGGGCTCAACGGTAGCTGTGACTTTATCAACCATCTATGAACAGCAGGTGGTAAACGATCACATGAAAGAGGAAGTCAATTTTCTTGAAGTATTCAGACAAATTAATAGAAAGGTGATATATTTGCCGAAGGATATGAAGAGAATTTGCCAAGTACAGCTTTTTGCTTGGTCGGGATGGTTTCCGTTTTTGTTCTACATCACCAGGTAAGTGTATCTTCAAGCAGGAGGCTGAGCTTCCGGACACTTGCAAGCTGTCAAGACAAGATCGTTGATCAAACTCGTCTTCGATAGGTATCTAGCTGGTATCGGTAATTACCCAGCCATCACCATAACAACAATGAATCATAGGGATGACTGACATCAAATAGACGAAAATGATGTCCTGGCGCAACCTGAAGATGACGTATTCAAACTTTCTCAGCCGCGTCTTCACGATAAAGCCATTCGATATGGAACCTTCGCAATGGTTTTATTTTCCATCGTGGCCCTGCTCAGCAACTTTTCACTTCCACTTATCGTCTCTTTCCCCAAGCAAAACGCTTCTACGGGTGCCACCCACGCTCGGGACTAGGGTTGTACAAAACGCGTTTGATGGGTACCAACAGACGGTTTGTTTTTGCAAGCATAAAACAAACAAACATTTGTATCTATTTGCGCCTAGACCGCCCACCTGATTGAGGAATAAGTGGGGCGGCAGAATCTTTTCTCAGCCTCGCCGTCATCTGCGGGCAGCCATGCAAGTCGCCCGGCGCCCCGCAACTATTTCCAAATCACAACCTCTCTTCAAACCCTCCAACCCACGCTCACACTACCGCAATACCGCCCACAAACGCTTCATCTACTCAAATCAAGCGGCAGTTACTACTGCCCTTAGTTGCCCGGCGCTATCGATAGGGTCCAAGAAGAAGAGCTGCCCTCACTACCGCTGCAATCACTGCCCAAACTGGGAAGGCGCATCCTTCTCGCAGTTAAGGCTTCAAGAACACCTCAACGGCTGCAAAGAGTATCAGCTATATCTATGCAATCAATAAGCTACTTCAAGCCAGCCGCGGCCTCCTTCTCTCAAAGCTATACAAAAGACGCTGCAAGAGACTGGCATCATAGCTATCTCTTTAGCTAATAGCAAGATCTTTAACCTCGCGACCTCCAGAGCCATCATCATCGACGGTGGAAGCTTTAGCCTCTTCGAAAGCCCTGCCATACTCAAATTCTCTACAATACTGCAACCTGGCTGGAAGCCTATAAAGAAGTACCTGGTTAATAGCCAACTTGATAAGGTCCGGCGGATGTTCTTAGAGGAAGTTATAGTGGGGATTCAGGCGGCTAAGGACCTCAGTATTATCTTTAATGCTTCTAATAAAGTATCTAGCCACAGGATTGTCAATATCTCTATGAAGCTGCCTAACAATAATCCTGCTTTCTACTGGAAGACCTCTAATACTGGAAATAAATAGTATATAATAGAGGACTAAGTAGAGTTAATTGTACCGGAACTGCTAACTATTACAGACGGCAATCTCTTAAAGATCAACTTTATTTATATAGATATCAAATCTATAATATATGCTATATACAATTGTTATGACACAAGGGACCAACAGCAGATCAAGGAACAGGCCAGCGGTCAGCTGCGCCATTAGGAGCTTGATATCCAACACATCCAGCGGGGAATATCTCTTATGTCAGCAAAGAAGGATTAGATAATCCAAAAGGGCTAGGGTTGTGATGGATCGCTAGGATAGCTGAGCGATCCAACAGATCCATGGATCGCTAGGATAGCAAAGCGATCCAACAGATCCAGTACTGAAGAGGGTATGAAGGCAATAGGATATAAGGACACGGTTAGCACCAGATAGATAGTTTTCCCTTTATAGCTCTTCAGTTGTCAATCTAAGTATTCAGCCCACCCTGAATAGCCTTACGGCTTCCGATCATCACTCGCGCGAAAGCACGCTCTCAATATTGCACTCGTCACCTCTACTACCTTATTGATAATATAAACCCTCTGACACCTTCTATATACTCACGGGTATTTAGTGTGATCACTACAATTAGTAGGAAATTAACGCCCACTAATAGGCCTGGCCTTATCTTATATCTAAGAAATCAGCTAGATGTACTCTTAAAGGTCTTTCTGATTGCAACTTCATCCACTTATGACCGGCACTATTATATTATGCAGGAATATACGGACCCAACGATTAGCCCGGCCGATGCGCAGGCCTTGCAAAATAGATTGAAGGTTTCTGAGAAATAGATAAATCAAGATATAGATGCCCTTCTCTACATAATGATTTGTGGTCTTATGTAATGGATAACGATGTGTGAAAGACTATATTGACTAATTCGAATATTCGAAAACTCACGAGCGGCAGAGAAAATGAGGAATCTAAACCCTAGTCGCTGTACATCTTAACAGGACCTGCACTGCTGAGAACACGGGATCCTTGATCGAAGTGAATGTTACTTCTCACCTACTGGGTGCACAGAGGACTCAAATAATGGCCCTCCTACAAAGCACTTCTTCCTTCTCTGGGCCCTGCAGCGTTGCTAGCTTGTATAAACTACTCCGTATTTAGCATGCAACGCATTTTAATCTTTGGTACGAAAACTAAAAATTAAAGCGGATGTGGTAGTATTTACAAAAGTGGTATGGTGTGAGTGCTTGACAGCATTAGTCGCCCTGGGGAAGGGTGGGGGAGTCAAACCCGGGGTAAAGCTGGGGAGGAAAGTCGCTTCCCCTCCTATTGCATTGGCTTCGAGGCGGGAAACTGCATAGCGTGCAAAGCACCTGCACGTTCTCAGCTGCTCAACAAGCTTCCCATAGGCTCGCAGCACGCAGGGTAGCGCCGTCCTGGCTAGGGAGCATGCATGTGTTGGGCGACCGTAATGAGCATTCCTACCTTGCTTATGCTGGGTTGCGGAGAAGGAGCTCGGACTGGTCCTGTTCCTATGCTTCAGTTGTTGAATCTCACGTTTTCTCAGACTGCTATGTTGATTTGCTCAATCACTAATTGGCAGCTTCGCATTCACTGATCCAGATCCAGATCCTCCGTACATCTAGAATCCACAAACCAGCCTCTTGAAGTTATGGATACTCCCGCTACTTCCGCATCGACTACCTCGTCAGAAGACGGCACCCCTCCCCGCGTCTTAGTGCCCGAGAAGCTCTCGCCGGATGGCCTGGCCCTCCTCACGGGAGCCGGCTTCGAGGTTGACATTCGGCCCGGTCTCACGGCCGAAGAGCTCTTGGAACGCATTCCTTCCTACAATGCCCTCATTGTGCGCTCAGAGACCAAAGTCACCGCTCAGCTCCTCTCCGCCGGAACAAAGCTGCGAGTCGTTGCTCGCGCGGGCGTGGGCGTGGACAACATCGATGTCAATGCGGCAACATCCCAGGGAATCCTGGTGGTGAATTCACCTGTTGGAAACATCCTTGCCGCCGCCGAGCATACCATCGCCCTGCTGTTGGCCACTGCCAGGAATGTGGGCAGAGCTGACGCCGGGGTCAAAAATGGTAAGTGGGAGAGGGGCAAGCTCGTGGGCGTCGAGGTGGGCTCCAAGACTCTGGGTATTGTTGGACTAGGAAAGGTTGGCATGGAGGTCGCCCGAATGGCGATTGGTCTTGGAATGCGAGTCCTCGGCGTCGACCCGTATATGAGTGCAGAGAGGGTGGCAGAGAAAGGCGTGAGGATGGTTGCTGGACTGGACAGCCTACTGCCGCAGGTGGACTTCTTGACTATTCATACACCACTGGCAGCGAGCACATTGAACCTACTCGGAGAACAGGAGTTCAAGATGATGAAGAAGACGGCCAGGGTCTTGAATGTGGCTCGTGGCGGCATCTACAATGAGGAGGCTCTCATCCACGCCCTGGACGTGGGCATCATCGCAGGCGCAGGCATCGATGTCTTCACGAGTGAGCCCATCGAGCCAGGCTCTTCGGCGGAGCGACTCGCATTGCACCAGAAAGTCGTGGCAACTCCCCATCTAGGCGCATCAACAGTGGAAGCACAAGAGAATGTTTCTCTCGACGTCTGCACCAAAGTTGCCCACGTTCTTCGCGGTGGACTGCCCCAGGAAGCCGTCAACATTCCACTCATGCTCCCCGATGAGTACCGCAAGTTGCAGCCTTTCGTCGGTCTTGTCGAGCAGATGGGCAATCTCTATACGCAGCATTTCGTCGGCAGCAAAGGCGGCATGATCGGCGGGCGCACCTTCGAGCTTGTGTACCACGGTGAGCTGGCAGGCGTGTCCAACACACGGCCTCTGCTGGCAGCACTGATCAAGGGCCTCACGAGCAGCATCAGCGATAGCGGCGGACGGGATGTGAACATGGTCAACGCACAGCTCATCGCCAAGGAAAAGGGCATCTCTGTCAACGAGACGCACGCTCGCGAGGCTAAGGATCTAGTGTACGCCAGCCTGGTGACATTGCGGTCGTACGACGCAAAGCAAGGCGCGGAGCAGATTATTGAGGGTTTCGTGAGCGGGCAGTCCGTGTACATCAGCCGGCTGGGTCGCTTCACGGCGAATTTTGTGCCCAATGGGGCGATGCTGCTGCTGCACAACTATGATGAGCCTGGCAAGATTGGCGATGTGGGTGTGATTCTAGGGAGCCATGGGGTGAACATCAACTTCATGCAGGTGGCTAGCCTGGACAGAACGGTGGCCCTTGCGTCTGGGCAGAAGAGTGGTGAACAGAGAAGAGAGACGGAGACGGAGGCGCTGATGATCCTGGGAGTGGGTGGTGATGTGAGCGCCAAGGTGTTGGAGAAGCTGAGACAGTCTGAGGGTATCTTGGACGTCAACTTGGTGAAGTTGTGATTGGGCTGGGAGATGAGCCTATAGATCCAGTTCAACACATACAGGGGATTCATTCCTCTAGATGGGCTCTTTAAAGCAGATACATGCCGTTAGCTTTTCTTCATTAAACTGCCCAGTGTCACTCTAAACTCTGCAAGCATCGTAAAAACGAGACCCACCGCCCTCTTCGCGGCCACCTCTGAGTTCGCCGTACTTGGTTGCGGTCGATATTACTGAGCCACCACCGGCCGAGACTTCGGGGAGCTACCCTGGATTGTCACGGGTGTCTATAGACGCACTACTCTTGAAGGTATACCCAAAGCTCTGTTCGGGGCTATGTGCGCGGGATCTTTGGACTATGTTGGATGGTGAGCAGACTTAGTGGACTGGAGACGAGGCACTAAACACATGTATGCCATCAGCTCGACTATTATTTCAGTGAATGCATCTGAGCGAGACAGGCTATATGTTATCCCCAAGACGCAGGCTTGATATCCAGCCTTGCCTTGCTCCCTGCTCCCAATGCATGCATTCTGCGCTGCCAGCTGGAATAGTCACCTGTGGGACCTGGATCATTGCCCAGAGGATGACAACCTTTTTATGAAGTTTTAAGCTACGTAACTCACAGTTGCGCTCTTAGCAGCCAAAGTGCGCATTGAATGCTCAAGAGTGGCTGGAATAGTAGTCAAATGAGTTAATACTGTTGTAGTATGTTTCTTCCAAGTTACTAGTGAATTGTTTTTGTGTGTCGTTGGGCGAGTAGGCTTAGTCCTCGGCTTGTATACACACTTGTATCAACGAAATTCATTTATTATTTATTTTTACATGAGTATCTAGGAAGCACCAAGTCCCTGCAGCAGCCAACAGACCGACTCTGCTTACGCGTTGATTATTTCAACTGAGGACCAGCAGCAAACATTTACATCTGCGCGCTGAAGACACCTGGGCATGCATTCACTTCAAGTCTGCATCAGAGTTGACCTAACACATAGTCGTCCGATCTTGCAAATGAAACGGCAGACATTATAAGTTTACAATTTGTTCCAGGCGAGATTCGATATAGCATCATCGAGCATTTGATCACCACTGTTGGTCCATTCAATGCAGTCAACGTGCGACGCATCAACAGTAAGCTGCAGAGCCACCTCGGAAATCTTCTGTTGCAAAATCACTAAAGATTTCAGTTGTGGCTGACACTCAAGTGCAGAATGTTTCGATGCTGCCTTTTCGACCATCCTCACCACCAGTCATGCCATAGACGTTGAAGGCCCAGCCCTTCATTGTGACCTTTGGCATAGGTTTAGAACCATCGTTCATCAGATAAGCACTTTTTCCCCAGTTATTGAAAGGAAATACAACAGTTTGCTTCCTTGCTCGTTGATAGCAAGAGCAATGCTAGCAAGAGCAGAGCGCTTGGGTACTTCTCCTGCCGAAGAGCACAACACGAGTCTATTCTTTCTTATGCACACCACCAACACCATGAATAGGCTGATGGACTTGGTGGAGAGCAAACAACTGCGGGAGAAAAGAGATCTCATGATAGCCGAGGCAGCCGCCCGATTCTACTGTGGCTCCAGAACCGAGCCCAAGCTCTACAATAACAGCAACACTTTGTTCGCACCGAACGGTCAGAACATCTTCTGTGGCGCCATCGTTCTTGGACGACTGCCCCTTGTGCAGAAGTTGCTGCGCGATAGAACTGACATCGGCCTGAACCTCGAGAGCACTTGTTTTGGATTCCCTCTTCATCTTGCCGCTGCCTGGGCCTAAATTGATATTTTCCAGCATATTCTCAACAGCGGCGCAGACCCTTGCGCCCTCGATCATGGATCCGAGGAGGCCGATCCCAGTCTCAACCATTTCTCCGGCAGCAGACAGCACATCCACAGCCCCAAAGGCAGCGCCCTGCGTGCGTTCGTAGGTGTATGACACGGTGAAAGCGTACAGAAGCTGCTGAGCCTGCCCCCAGACCGCCTGTTCCCGAACACGAGCCCTGGGTACTGGCGCGCCATAGTCTCAGCCTCGCAAGGGGGCCACATAGGCTGCAACGAGCTTCTAGTCCGCGCCATAGGGCAGCCTCTGGCAGAACTTCCATTTTCAATACATAGGCGGGTGCTGTGGGCAGCCACGCGAGGCGGTCACTTAGGCGTGGCAAGCCTGCTGCTCGATGGCCCACGGCTGCAGCTAGACGTGAACGCCCAACGACTCGGACGCTTCAAAAACGGCAGTGCTCTTCGCCTCGCAGCTGCTCGGGACGATGGCACAATATGGGCACGGAATTATCGCCGCAAAAGCTTACCCTGACGTGGCTGCGGTTAATAATGACACAGTTGGGCAAGTAGCACTCATGCATGCTATCGTGGACCCGGTACCAGGCGTTATTCGGTTCCTCGTGCGTGAAGCAGGTGTTGCCCTGAACAAAGGGCTTTCGTCATTCGGAGGCATACTGCCGGTTGCGGTTGCGGGAGCGGAGTCGTCGCGGTGGTTAGTGGATCTCCTGCTTGAACTTTGCGCCGAGGACGACATGGTGGATGAGGACGACTGGAGGGGAAACAGCTTGTGAGAGAGTTTCAACACAGAACAAGGGCTGCTGTACACTATCCGAGGTGTGCGAGTGAGCGAGCGGACGTGGAAGTGGGTATGAGGTGGTCAAAATCCGAGATTTTGCATTTCTTAAGAATTTTACTGTATTACTGTGCTTCCCCCCCCCCCTTGGCGGACGACACACGAGGTTGGGAACCATATCGAAGAGCAGAGCATGGGTGCCAACTGCATAAATCAAAGTCCTCTCTGAAAGTAATTACGTGCGTATTGTCTATTGTAGCAACGTTTCAGCCTAGGGAGTTGGAAGTATGAATAAAGCGAAGATGGAATGAATCTAATGTACGGGAACAGTATCGGGGATCTCGATCAGTTGTGAAGTATGCCATAGTACAAGGGACATATTTTATATAAATAGACAGCTTACTTCAACACAATAATTCTAAAAGTTATCTATAAAGAATGTACGTATTGTAGAAGCTATGAACGTATCAAGGAGGGGAAAGATGGCTTGTGGACTTAAAGGCGCTAGAAAGATATTTGTGCGAGGGAAAGAGAACTGTAATGGCTTATGGTGAAGTTTTATGGAGGATTATAGAGCCTATGAAAGCCTTACAAAGGACCGCAGTGCTTGTGGACTTAAAGGCGCTAGAAAGATATTTGTGCGAGGGAAAGAGAACTGTAATGGCTTATGGTGAAGTTTTATGGAGGATTATAGAGCCTATGAA
>JAGKQA010000150.1:0-38903 GCA_022609195.1 Plenodomus libanotidis | reverse complement strand
AGCCTTACAAAGGACCGCAGTGCTTGTGGAAGGAAGAGGAAGACAATGTGTGGTGGTTTGTCTGTTTGTGATGGGAGAGGGGAGGGACTTTGACTTGTATAGACCACTGCAGGGGACTCTGCAGTCATAGCTTGCTTTATTCCCGGGCAGTATCTTTCCTGTCTATACCTGTAACTTCTTATCCTTTCCTTCACAGGGCTCTGTGTCGTCTCATTTGCCCTCTGCATTGGAACGAGTTGCCATTCAATAGTAGCTAGCCCTACATGCATTATGAATGCAGATACAGAATCCGCAGCTCTGATTTAGACCAGCCACAGCTGAGACCATCACGATAAGCAGGCGTTTGCCCGAGGCAGATTCTTGCGGCTCATGCAGCTGCAGGTATGTGTGAGAGCGACTTAGAAGTTTCCCCTCCCGCAAAATTCCAACAAGCTTAATATTCAGTCTTTCTAGATCTTCCGTCGCAGCTACAGTAGTGCTATCATCTTTTCCGCCCTCAATACATACAATCAAGCAACTGACCATACAATGGAGCAATCCTGGCGATAAAACGAATGTCCTTATGATCATCGGCGGAGATGTCGTCCGAACCGCACTCGCCCAAGCATCCGGAACACTTTATACGCCCGTCTGTTTCGCATTCGGCTGGGTTGCTTACATCTTCATGGTACTTGTCAGAGTAATGGGTGATGGCAGTTTACTGCCTCCTCCGGACTACCTGGTCAAAGTGTTCAATCTCAAATCTGGTTACGCTCGCGAAAATAAAAATTGGGTGATCGGTCGCATCCTTCGGGATCACGAGGCGGCAATTGCAAGAGAACACCGTTGTTCCGAGTGTATCAGAATCTCGGTATTAGACGCCCAAGAAAGTGTCAACGCTTGGACAACGTTCTCATACGACTGGACGCACGTGTTTGGCTTCTTCTTGATAATGGTACAGCTTGGTGTGGCGGCTCTGCCCTTGGCTCTGTATCAGGACTGGTCCGTTCTGCTCATCACCGGTGTGGGGCGGTCCTGGCTATCGTGTTTGGCGCACTTCCTCAATGGACAGCTGAAAGACTACCAAATCAGCAGCATTCTAACGAGATATACGGCCTCACTTCTCGGAACGGTTCTTGAGATATTCTCATCATCCAGGGTCTTGGACAATGTCTCGATCTTGAGCGCTTTGCCATCATGGACACACCTCGAAGTGGCACACCATGGGAAAAGTTTTGTAAGGTTCTAGCCATTCCACAGAAAGAGCACGGACAATCAATTCGCCGCACACCGTCGTTTCTCCGAGAGGCCAAAGAAGCCGGTGACCTCCCTGTGCGATTCTGGTTGACATTTTTTATGGTTGTCACGCAGACCATACTTTGGCTCGCCCTCTTGGTCACCGTTGCGTCAATTGAACAGCATACATGGTATCTTTTAATAGGAGGTGGTATAGGCATGTTTCAAACCGGAATCCTAGCAGCGATAGAGCGTCCATCGAAAGCTAGGAATCTGCCTCTCAAGCTGAATGGCAAGGGTATGATCATCACGCGAAAGGTCATGGATGGACTCATGGACTTCGAAGTCAAATTTGGCTATTCCTCGACGCTTGTCGAAGAATTTTTCCCAGGCGAATTGCGCCCCGACGAGCAATTGTGGTGGGATGGCCATCGAGGAGCTTATGACAATCAAAGGAGACTGGAAAGGAGTTTACGTGGACAGCCTCTCACCGACTTGATCCAACCCATGGCAAGCAAAACTTCTTTACCGCCTCAGCCACCATTTGGAGTGACTGCTACATCTTCACCACGGTCTTTCAAAGCTCAGACTCAAACTGCATCACTGGCAGACCGAATACATCAGGGAACTCGGACTGCTGACCGATGTCGGACACAATCAATAGTGAAGGAGGATCTCCAAGAGCTTGGACTGTATGGACCTAAGAAAAGCTTTACACCACCGAGCTGGAGCTGACGGCTCTTGACCTTACTTGGGCAATATGCGTTTGTGCTTTCCCCCCCTCCTTTTCACGAATTTTCTCAATGATGTTGTCAATCAGAAGTCATAGGGTTGAGGAATTGACTCAAATCTGGCTCTATCCACGCTGTGTGAGGCCGAATAAGGCACATAGGTACGCGACTTTAGAAGAAGTAGGGTCGGCAGAGTTGGGTTGGCAGGTATATACCTGACAAAATATTCATGTAATTAGGGGAGGCAAATACGGCTTATATCTACATGAAACTGTCTACCAGACTACTACCGTTCCTACCAGAGCCACCGTCTCAATTTTGTTGAACCTTCCGCTCCCGGGGTGCTGTTTTGTGCGTCTGAAGGCTAGGCATGGGGCCGGTACTTGCACGCAACGGTGCACTCGATGACTCGGCCCTTGAGTAGATGTGAGCAGCCTTTGGAGCAGGTTGACGGGGCGAGTCGTTATTCCCGACTGGTGCATCATCATTGTTTGTAGGTGTGAACCTGGCTTGCTGGTAACCATCGAGGCACCACTTGTGATCCGCCGGTACAACCTCGCCAAATATAGCTCTGGATTCAGGCTCTGTGAGGAAGTCCCAGCGTCTGATAGTTACTGTTCAGAACTGGTAGCGGCCACCCCCCCTGGTCAAGATCACCAAGAATCGCCTTATTTCCCTTCATATATTCACGACTATGTCGCTTGATTATCACAGGCTCTTTTACAATACCATAAACCATGGGTATTCCCGTCGCCTCCTTATGCTCGACTGTCAAGCGTCTTCTACGCCTCACGCGTCCTCCATGGATCGTATTGAGACATATGCTCTCTCGCCGAGCCATGCACATCACAAACTCGAAGACCGTCTGACACTATGCTTCGATGCATTCGAAGAAGCGTCCCCCCAGATATTTGCCAACGGAATCTCTCATCGTGCGCCTGGATACCATTCGAGGCTCGTCCGCCATGTGGGGCGAGGATCGTAATTGTAACCGGCGTCTCCCTCCTAGCACAATTTGCGAAACCTGCTCACTTGCATCGTCGACGTCTATAAATGATTTTGATTTCAATTTTGCGTTCTCACTGCACCTTGGAAGCCACATCGAAGTGCTGGATCTGGTGTGTACTTCAGATTTCAAGATAGTCTCTGAGAAAAGACAAGCACGTGCTGCCATCTGCTGCGAAATTTGGTCGTCCAGTAGTTTAGAGATATAGAGCAGCCGAAGACCTAGTGACAGATCTGGCGTTCGCGTCCGTACTCAGAGCATCACGCTACGTTGAATCAGTCAAGGCCTGTACATCACTGCTTGCTCATTTATCAGTCTCAAGACAATCAGAAGCGTGAGACGAACATATTCAGTCTCAAATCAGCTCCCGACTTCGCATATGCTACATGCTTAAAAGTTCTCCTTGCCGCTGAACTTCTCGTTCTGGACGACTTCGATCCAATATCCATCAGGATCCAAAACAAAAGCCACGTTCTTCATGCGGCCATCTGTCAATCTCTTCTTCCAGTTGACATTGAGGCCCTCGAACCGCTCGCATGCAGCATCAATGTTGTCGACGGATACGCCTAGAGACATCACGTCAGCATATTCTTACTCAGAAGTCAGTGAAAGTACTCACAGATGTGCCCAAAGCCCTGAGGCTCGTCATTCCCACTGTGGTAGCTAAAACCTTCGTCCTTTTCCGTGCCATGGTTCCATGTAAGCTCCAAAATACCCTCACGATCGGCTGTGCTGCCCTGAGCCGCGCCTTGTTTGCCCGTATAGCCCAGGAAGTAGAGGGTGAAGCCAGCGGAGGGATTGCCGCCCTCGCGCAGGAGCGTCATGCCCATGACGTCCTGGTAGAACTTGAGAGACTTCTCGGCGTCTTTAACTCGGACCATGGTGTGGTTCATCCGGTAGGTAGACAGGTCTGTCTCCTTGATGCTCTCGGTCTCCTCGACGGGCTTTCGGCCGATCACCTCGACCCCTGTGAGATGTCAGCACCACTGGCGAGATGATAAAAGAGCAGTTCTCGGATGGCATACAATAGTTGTCAGGATCCAGAGCGAAAGCAATGTTCTTCATGCGGCCATCGGTGAGCCTCTTCTGGAACTTGTAGCCGGCATCCTCAATTCTCTGGCATGCAGCCTGAATATTGTCCTGAAATGGGGAGTTAGCCACGCATGCCTACTGCTGAGGGCGAAGCTACTACCTACCACGCTGATGCAAGTGTGGCCAAATCCACGGTGTGGCTCGGTGTTGCCATTGTTGACCTTGTAGTCGGCGTCGTTCTCGGTACCGTAGTTGTGCGTGAGCTCGATGAGACCCTCGCGGTCCCAGACAGCGTTGCCGTGGGATAGAGCGTTTGGTGAGTCGTAGCCCAGGAAGTACAGGTCGAATTTGTTGTCAGGGAATTCCAGCTTCTTGATGACAGTCATGCCAAGATGCTCATAGAATTTGACAGATGCCTTGGGGTCCTTGACTCGAATCCTGATTGGGTATTAGTGTTGCTAGACGAAAGGTACGAGGCGCCATGCTGGACTCACATGGAGTGGTTGAACTTGTAGTTCGAGGTGTCTGTCTTGGAAGCCATGGTTGCGAAGGGGGCCACAGTCTGGCGGAGAAATGCTGTGTTCTGTCAGTGCCTGCTGCGACTGTCACACCTCTCGACATCGTCACATCGTTGTTAGTAAACAGTCTGAATGTACGCACTTGGCTTTGAGGAGGGGGTTGCGAGCAATGAGGCTTGCAGTCTGAGTCGCTGCAATGCACGTATGGGATTCATTCAAAGCAGCAACAAATTCTCGCGTATACAAGATTGCTAAGCACTTTCCAAAGTGATGGAACGAGGTGGAGATAATCGCTTGCGGATGCCCGTTTTCGGCACCGCGATGCGTGGGGTTGAGTTGCACTGTGGTATTTTGCAGTGTTGCTGACGTCAATTCAAGATTGATTTGCAACAGGGATCCCTAATCCTTGAAGTCGGCTACGAGCAGGGGGCACCTTTCCAAGGAGGGGGGGGGGGTGGGCACCCGGCCTCGGTCCCAGCCCTTCGGAACGCTTACTACGGCTTCAACGTCCTCCGATTGTTGACGCCAGCGTGGAACAATCGGAAGCGCGACTCATCCATGCGGCTCAAAGTTGACAGCTAGTTGATAATACGACGTCTTCCGGGGCCTAGACATTGCGGGCTAATGTACCAACGTCATAGACTCACGAGAAACAAATACCTGGCCGATCGGTTGGTGCTTCTAGTGTGTGTCTAGAAACACTATCCGCTAGCTTTGCTCCGGTCTAAGTTGCCCGGGAGCCTTGTCTTCGGCTCGACGTTTGCAAAACCTAAAAGTCACATAGGACGCTGACCAAGGGGCAAAAAGAGGCGTGCGGCACACACACATACCTAGTGGTGGATGCTCCATCTGAATCTGTAGCGGCAACGTCTTGACAACGTCATTGTGTCGCTGCCGCGGAAGATGCCTTTCCTAATGCGCCCAGCCCATATGTTTATCGATACCTCGGGCCTAAATGGTAGTTGACTATAAGATGACCAAGTCCCACTCGTTACGTCGTGGTAGGTAGTGAGCAATTATCAAATCCAAGATACCCAATTTCACATCTAACATTTTCCGGCCCACAGGGCTTATTTCAGTTTCGACATTTATTCACGTACACATATTGACATAGACACATTCACAATGGGTTATCCTGATACTTTCGAGGGCTTTTGCGTCGCAGGCCCCAAGACGTGGAGCGACTTCAAGAAGCAGGAGCTCAAGCCTAAGCCGTTCGGCGCCAACGACATTGACGTGCAGATCGAGTGCTGCGGTGTCTGCGGCAGTGATGTACACACCATCACCGGCGGGTGGGGCGAGTTCGAGGGTCCTCTTTGCGTAGGACACGAAGTCGTCGGAAAGGCCGTAAAGGTCGGCAAAGACGTCAAAGACATCAAGGAGGGAGATCGCGTCGGTGTTGGCGCTCAAGTTTGGGCCTGCCTCAAGTGCCCTCAGTGTAAGGAGTCCAACGAGAACTACTGCCCACACATGGTCGACACATACAATGCGCACTATGAAGACGGATCGCAGGCACACGGTGGCTTCGCAAGCCATATCCGCGCCCATGAGTACTTTACCTTCAAGATCCCCGATGCACTCAAGTCATCTGATGCCGCGCCTTTGCTGTGCGCCGGCATCACCACATATTCGCCACTGGTCCGCGCCAATGTTGGGTCGGGCAAGAAGGTTGCTATCTGCGGCATCGGTGGACTCGGACACTTGGGAATCCAGTGGGCGGTTGCGCTTGGCGCTGAGGTGTATGCGTTCACGCACTCGCCGCACAAGGCTGAGGACATCAAGAAGCTTGGTGCGAAGGAGGCCATCCTGACGACAAAGGAGGGTTGGGCTGAGCCGTACGCGTTCGCGTTCGACTTTATCCTGAACTGCTCGGACATGACAAATACATTCGACCTGAAGACGTACTTGTCCACGCTTAAGGTATGCGGCTGGATCGTAGTTGATATGAACATTGTTGCTGACCATACGCAGGTGAAAGGCGAGTTTCACATGGTTGGTCTGCCCGACGAGGCTTTGCCTGAGATGATGGCCCAGGCTTTCGCAGGGAATGCCGCCAAGTTGACCGGAAGTCATTTGGGCAACAACCGTGAGTGTTTCTCGTCCTGATTTTGACCAAGCGTAATATTTACTAATAACGTTACAGAGGAGATGAATGCGATGTTAAAGCTGGCTGCTGACAAGGGTATCAAGCCCTGGGTCGAGACAATCGATGTTTCTGAGAAGGGCCTGAAGGAGGCTGTCGAGCGGGTCAAGGAAAATAAGGTGCATTACCGGTTCACCATGACCAACTTCAACGCGGCTTTCGGCACTAAGAACTAACTGGTGGGCGTGCCTGAGAATAAAATACTTTATTCAGGCCGAGCATGCATGGCGCTGTGAGGGAAGTATGGACCGGTGTGTTGCGGCTGATGAGGATCATTCAAGAATGATAAAAAATAGTAATATCCATAACGTTTAGTCAACGAGGGGACTCCACAAAAACCAACTATACTTCCACATTGTGATTGTTGCCAAGGTTATCATTCGATAATGTGAGATCTAATGGGTCAGAATCTCGTCAGCAGGGTGGTTTTGTCCCACACAGTCAATCTGCTGTTGTAATATGGCCGTATGGACAGGTTGGGGGCTTTAAATATGTTACACAGACAGGATTGGACGTTGTAGGTTGTGGGAAAAGTGGACAACCGTTTTCTGGAGTGAGGTTGTGCGAGAGTGTGACCGAGGTGTTAGGATGATGTTCGAAGGATGGTCGGAGAGTCGGCGGCCTGGAATGTTGTTGTCTCCAAAAATTCAATTGCATGTTGAGCCAATCGCAGCAGGCGTCCCTGTCGTCATTGTGAACCGCAGGGGCATTTATTCAGTGGGTTCAGCGGATTTTAGCGCGAGGCAACGGCGGCTGCACGGGCTGCAGGGCCTAAACCAGGATCAGTTGTCCGGGATTGGTGGAGCAAGCTTGCAGTAGCCTGCAGCCAGCTGACTCTGCTTTTCAATATTCCCAACTGTGCTCTTGACCTTCTCGCATCTTTTCCCGTACTGTAGCATGTTGATGGAGAGACTTTCTTCGTCCGGGTCCAATTAATTGCTTCACCCTCCTGGCCGGTGCCTTCTCTCCCCCATCCGCTCACCGTGACCACGGCCGGCCTCATCCTACTTTTCGCCAGTCCCAGGCGAACCAGCCGTAAGTTGGAAGTAGCTGTTCCATCAGCGTGGCCTTCGATCAGCCGTCTTGAGACTGACGACCTTTGTGCGTTGGCAGGTCGATTTCGACGACGTGTCGTGCTGCAGCAGCAGCTCACGCGACCATCACCACCAACACCACCACCATCACCGCATCACAGCCGCAGCTATGAAGCAACGCCAATCCTACGCCCGCGGTGCTACCGGCTCTCCGCTGATGGCCTTCCGTCCCGCTATCCTCGCCCTGTCGAAATCCCTCTTCGCCGTTGGCGCTTCTGCCGCTCCTCTGCACATTATGGACAAGCTCCACGACGGGAACGAGGAGGACGACGGCACAGAGCTTTGGGTTCTCTACCTTGCCTCCATGTTTCTCGTCCTCCTGGGCGGTGCTTTCGCGGGCTTGACCATCGCTTTGATGGGCCAGGACAGCATCTACCTTCAAGTCATCGCCAAAGACCCTCACGACGCACAGCAAAAGAATGCCAAAAGGGTCTTCCAGCTGCTCGAGAAGGGCAAGCACTGGGTTCTGGTCACTCTACTCCTTAGCAATGTCATTGTGAACGAGACCCTTCCCGTCGTGCTCGACCGCTGTCTGGGTGGAGGCGTGGCTGCCGTCATCGGCTCGACTGTCTTGATTGGTGAGCACGACCCCTTTCGTCTGGCCATTACGTCCAGAAAACTAACCGGACGTTCTGTCCAATAGTCATCTTTGGCGAAGTCATTCCCCAATCGGCCTGCGTCAGATACGGCTTGGCCATCGGTGGCTACATGTCCAAGCCCGTCCTCGTGCTTATGTGGATTCTGGCCCCCGTCGCATGGCCCACCGCGAAGCTGCTCGACTGGGCTTTGGGCGAGGACCACGGTACTGTCTACAAGAAGAGCGGACTCAAGACCCTCGTCACCCTACATCGCACGCTGGGCGACGTGCAGGAGCGTCTGAACGAGGATGAAGTCACCATTATCGCCGCTGTTCTAGACCTCAAGGCAAAGCCCGTCCACGATGTTATGACTCCTATGGATGATGTCTTCGTCATGTCCGAGGATACCGTACTCGATGAGGATACAATCGACATGATCTTGAGCGCTGGATACTCGCGCATTCCGATTCACGAGGCTGGAAAACCCACCAACTTCATAGGCATGTTGTTGGTCAAGATTCTCATTACATACGACCCTGAAGACTGCAGGAAGGTCAGAGACTTTGCGCTTGCCACTCTACCCGAGACAAGACCCGAAACTAGCTGTCTAGACATCATCAATTTTTTCCAAGAGGGCAAATCGCACATGGTCCTGGTCTCCGATTCCCCGGGAGACGACCACGGCGCCCTCGGTGTGGTCACTTTGGAGGATGTTATTGAAGAGCTGATTGGAGAGTAAGAATTCTCCCCTTTGCATCTGCATATCCGTCAATGTCCTAATCTAGGAACTTCAGTCGCTAATGGCTTCACTCATAGGGAAATCATCGACGAGTCCGACGTTTATATTGACGTACACAAAGCTATTCGTCGTATGGCACCAGCCCCCAAGGCTCGATACCAGCGTCGGTCTTCTCACAGCGGAAAGCCGGTGACGGACGTCGATGATGGCAAATCTAGTGAAGACACCAAGGTCGGTGAAGAGGACATCTCCGAGCACACGCAACAAAGGCCCGCCCTTAACCCCCTACCATCCGATACCGGCCTAGGTCGTGGTCGATCTGGTAGTCCCATGACGAGTACCATGTTGTTACGCAGGAGCTCGGCTGGCATCGATGGGAGAATGGAAAACGTGCCTGTCAGGGCGAACTTCGACGACATAAAGCAGCATCTGAAGCACCTGGGCCCGTCGAATCGCGCGTCGAACCCCAAGACCACCCGCTCAACAACTGTCAAGATCAAGCCCGGTGTTGTTGTGCACGAAGAACCGCCTCGCTCTCACTCCGTCTTGGAGGATGTCATTCCCGAGAATCCGCGCTATGATGAGGAGGAGCCCGAAGGCGACGAAACGACCTCGCTGCTGAGGGGTGCCGTGACCCCCAAAGACGGCGTCCACGCCCTGGCGCAGAGCTATGGTGCGACGGGAGCCGGAACCTTCTCACGGAGCTTTGATGCGACCTCGACACCGTCCGTGCCGCAGATCAACACTCTCGAGACGACCAAGAAAGAGGACCAGGCCACCCAGACATCAGCCCACCCTTCTACCACAGATCTGCCAGCTGCAGCCCCAACAGAGTCCGGACTGCGAACAAAAAAGTCAACTAGCTCTAGCAGCGAGACGGATCAGCCCGAGTTCAGCCCTTACGGCCATAGGAAGGGCCTATTTGCTCGCAGCGGTAGTATCACAGAGCAGGTGGTAGAGACGCGCGGAATTAAGAAGACAGTGCTGGGAACGACGAGCTCAAACGAAGATGAGGATGAGCAGCTCAAGTCGGGCAGCCGTGTGAGCCTCCCGGTGGTACCTCTCCTTGAGGGTGATGACGGCGGGTCCGGTAGTGGTGACCCTTCCACCTCTAGCCCCCAGGGGGCCGAGGACACCAATCCATTCACGGAGAATACCAATGGTGGCAGCCAAAATGGTGCTGGGAAGAAGAAGGCGCGCAGAAAGAAGAGGAAGGGCGGCAAGGCTTAGAATGACTTGCTGCCGGGCTTATGGTAGAGTACTCGCCTGGCTGGGGTCTCATTGTGCCGTACCTCTTTTGGACGACAGGTACCCAGTCCACGTCCGGGCAATTGAGGAGGCGTTTTTCTTCAAGTGGTGAAGCATAATATGTATCATTACACGGGTTGGGGGAGAGGATTCTGTTGTGGCATTTACATTCTTAAAAACAATAGGTGCATCCCACGGTGCGGCATCGGTCTCCTTATTGATACACAAATTGCCCAGGGAGCTTCCATCGATTCAGATGAGCAATTCGCCATCGACTGCTGCAGTGGTGCTCGACTCGCTGGTAGCTTTCACTCCGAACCTCAACTCACCAACTTCCGAGATTGTAGAGCACATGTAGCCTGTAGCTGAGTGTTTCCTGATTGCGCTCGTACCTATCTCTCTGAACGGAGCTATCATCCAGTTGACCAGCTTGGCAACAATTAATTGGCCAAATGGGACCGACATGATATTGGGAGTCTCGTGTCTCCCAGATGTCGAGTTCATGTCTGATGAATGGACGGTTTTGTGGCGCGAAAAGATGGGATAAGCCTTTAGCCGGCTTTGGGGTGGAAGCAAAATCACATGCCGCCTCTCACTTCCGTGGTCCAATCCTCTAGCCAATCTGCACAGCATTCATCCACTGCAGGGGTTCATGCTCAGGGGGGTAGCTTCATTGAGCTGGGGAAACGTTAAAGTTACCGCGGGGGCAAACGTTGTTGCGAAGCTATCATGACTTGGGTTCACTTCACCGTCTCCTCTCGTCTCGTCAGTCAATTCAAATACTCAATGCACCTGCCTGCCTCCTCCATTTGCTGCCGCTTACTCTTACGCTCTGATCTGTGACCTCGCTTCCCAATTGTTGCAACGGATTATCTCTTCAAACATACACGCAACATAGTCAAAGTGAAGAGCTTCACCCGCCTGTTCTCCGGCGCCGCTTGCCGACAACGCCCCAAAATGCCTCTTCACCACCTCATGATTGGGACCTGGACTCCTCCGGGTGCCATCTTCACCGTGCAGTTCGACGATGAGAAGCTAGAGATCAAGCTCATCAAGCGAACTGAAATTCCAAAAGACGAGCCAATATCTTGGATGTCCTTCGACGTGAGCTGCGTATTTTGCCTGTAGCAACGCCATTTTCCCTCAGCTAATCGCAACATGTCATTCCCAGCACGCCAAAAAGAACATCTACGGCTCGGCCATGAAGAAGTGGAACAGCTTCGCCGTCAAGTCGCCCACCGAGATCATCCACCAGGCCTCGCACCCTCTCGGCGGTGACCCGCAAGCCAGCTCCGCCGAAACCAACACGCGCGCCATCTTCCTCCTCGCCGCGCGCCAGCCGCCCTACCACGTCTACGGCAACCCCTTCTACAAGCATGCAGGCTTTGGCAACGTCTTCTCCGTCTCCAACACGGGCTGCCTCACGAAGAACACCCAGAATTACGAATACCAGCCAAACACGGGCATCCACGGCATGGTCTTCGACCCGACCGAGACATACCTCTACTCGGCCGACCTGTCCGCCAACAAACTATGGACGCACCGCAAAAACGCCGACGGCTCCGTCAAGCTAGTCGGCTCCGTCGACGCACCGGACCCTGGCGACCACCCGCGCTGGGTCGCGATGCATCCCACAGGGCAGTACCTGTACGCGCTGATGGAGGCCGGCAACAGGCTGTGCGAATACGTGATTGACCCAGCGACGCACACCCCCGTCTACACGCACCACAGTTTCCCGCTCATCCCGCCTGGGATCCCAACGAAGGACGCGACGACGGGCAAGGGACTGTACCGCTCCGACGTGTGCGCGCTGAGCTTCTCGGGCGAGTACCTGTTTGCGACGTCGCGCGCCAACAGCTTCGATTTGACGGGGTATATCGCGGCGTTCAAGCTGCGCGCCTGTGGGAGTATAGAGAGGCAGATTTGCCTGAACCCGACGCCTACGAGTGGCGGCCACTCGAATGCGGTGGCGCCGTGTGATTGGAGTGATGAATGGTTGGCTATTACGGATGATCAGGAGGGATGGGTCGAGATGTATCGATGGAAGGATGAGTTTCTGGCGCGCGTGGCGAGGTGCCGCATTCAGGAGCCCGGCTTTGGTATGAATGCCATCTGGTACGATTAAGGAGAAGCAGAAATCACAAGCATCAGTCGTTGCAAAATATGTATAGAAGTAAGAAAAGCATTGGGCGAGATGCTCATTCGGAATTGCCCAAGCATCGTCCACTTCGACGCGACATCGATGTGATGACCTCTGTACCAGCTGCGTGTGATACACAAGAATCTGCCCTTGAGTGACCGCGCAAAAAGGAGCTCGTAGAGAAATGAGGCTGGCTGGATACATCAAATAGTTCCACACCATGAACATGGCTACTCTACTTGATAGCCCGCCATGTCTCTTTGGAGCGAACCGGACCATACACTGAGGCCTTGAGAATCCTGGAATGGAAGTGCTCTTGATATAGCGTCACGTCCATGCTCTACTTTCTAACAAACATGAGAACCCAATTTCAAAGCGCTAATTCATGGTCCTAATTCATGGCCCTAATTCATGGCCAGCGTTATGAGTCTAAGATCGTAGACTCTCAAGTTAGCGTAGGTAAAGAAGATTGCCACAAATTCTCGCCCATCCGATAGTTGCGGTTTAAAGCTTGGAAATACTGGCCCGTTTTCCTTATATTTCAATGGCGGCGCAATTGAAGACCGTATATCCACATGGAGCACACTCGTTGCGAATGTCTGGGCCCGTCGATGACTGCCCATGCATACTGAGTGTCACCGGCCCGGTACTGCCATGGAAAGGCACTTCAAAAAAGTGCACATAACCATGTTGATGGTGTGTGTGAAGATGCTGAGAGGAATTGCCTATGCTGATGGTGACAGTGGTAGGCTCCTTGGTGATCGCTAGTACCGAGATACTGTCTCTGACTCCATGGCTGGCTGAACGACAACCCCCTTGACCCCAAAGGGTATCTGGACATATTGGCTATCAGGATCATGACTCCCGAATGCAAGCCTTGGTGTTGTGATAGACTTACCTCCATCCGAATTCCCTGCAGCTGGCGTGGTTCGGTACCAAGCAATAGCGCGATCTTCCTCAGGTGGAAAATCTCTCGAAGTCCTCCCCGCCTTATATGCCTTGATGAAATAGGGCAATGTTGCTCGGAACGCGGAATGTGAATACGCATCGACGTACTCTGACGCTCCGGAGACTACCTGCGACGAGCGCTGAGGATCGCATATGTAGCTAGACTCCCCGAAATCGTTCCCTTACGCAGCCGTCAGCCCCTATTAAAGTACAAGAAGCGTGTGGCCCACGAACATGTTATGATTTGTACGAAGTCAGGCTTGAGATCCAGTATCTGTGCCCATCTATCAAACCAGAGGCTCTCGCCTGACGAGTGCCAGTTCTTGTTCCACTGCGGGAGTCCTGTTGCTCATTAAGGTCGCGTTCATGAAAGATCATCAACACACAGCCACTCACTTGTGTAGAACCATGGACTGATGCCCATCATGTAACTCTTTCCAAGCAATGCCCTTCTGTAGAGCATATCCTCTTCCGTCGTGATTCGATCCTGCTCCGCGCGAGGCCACGCAGCCCATGAGAAAGCCCCATCGATAGAGCGCAGTTTCCTGCCGACGCCTTCCGGGCCGAGTGAGCTCCAGTCCGGCACCAGGTAGATTCCACCAGTCGCTCTCCTCACTGTCTCCCAATGGTCAGCCCAGCTTGGGCCCTCGAATGTAGAGACGAACGGAAGACCGTCCATGCGGTAATGCACAGGGAAGTTCTTGAACTCGTTGATAAGGTCGGCGACCTGCTCGACACTCCACTCTCCGCAGGCCATGTCGAAGGAAAGGAAGAGAACAAAGTCACGCCCTTCCCGAGATGAGCTCGAAGCAGCCGCGAAGGCGTTCCGAGCCTGTGACACGGTGTAGTGATCATGCGGGCCAATATTGAGTGCGAAGCCATCGATGGATGCTGAATGTGCCAGTGAGATCTCTTGAGCCCATTCATCTACGGTCTGGCCGTCCGTGAGGCCGACCTGGGACATCGTCAAAATCAGTCAGGGCCGTATACTGCTTGCCTCGGGCTGAACTCGAAGAGCCCAAATGAGACGCCTTACCATGTAGTGCGCAAACACCATCCGGCCTTGTGTTTGGACTTTGTGTCATCAGCGTGGGCCATCCATGGTGTAGTGTGGTTGGTGTGCGGCCGAACCTGGTCGCTCATCTTCCAGATCATGATGCGGATGGTGGTGCTGGTGCACTTTGTGAAGTAGTTCTCGCGCGAAAGCCCGCATCCTGTTATATCCTAGGTGTCGAGTCTCTCTCCGGCCATTCGATTTGAGGTTCAATGCAGACGCATTTTGCCAAGGTTCGGAAAGCGTTTACGTTGCCATGCAGCTCTCGTATGTCAAGTCATCTCAGACCCGAGAAAAACTGGGCCAAGCACCATCGTAGTGGCCAATCGCAGCTTCAGGGAGCGTTGAGGACGATTCGAGTGCAGCTGCGGTCATGAGCCAAGTGCATCAATAATTTTGTTGTATTTTCTGCCGTCGAATCTACCAGGACCACGCCTCGTGACGCAAGCCTTCTATTTACGATCCAAGCGCTCCGTCAAAGACCAGTAGGAGATCACGACATTACTGAGCGTAAGGCGGAGATCAAATTTCTCTGCAATATCAATGCCTAAGCAAACTAAGAAACACAGGCCATGATGGATGAACCATGGCAGCACACAGTCCTGTACCTACGCGCCGCCCTCCTGCCAAATGATCCCAGGTTTTGACCAGTCACATAAACTCCTTGCGAAGCTTCAAACAGTGTCCTCCTCGCGCAATGCATAACCCACGCCCCAAAACGTCCAGTACGACGCTGAACAGGAAACCCACGACGCCTCTGCTCACCAGAAGCTGCACCAACCAATATAATGCTGACAGAGATTCTCGAGCTTAGTAGCCTCGACAATCAACTTGTCAACCTGCTCAAGCACAGGCAACTCCTCACCCTGCTTGAAGTCCCTTCCAGTCAGCTTCTGTGATACCCTGTCGAGAACCTCCACAGCACGAGCATTCTGAATTTCGGTAGGGTCTTGATTCTGCTGCCCAATGCCCCCTCCGTTCACGTCGAGACTGGGAGGGATTCCGGCTGATGAGTTCGTACGAGCTCGGGTCCGAGCCCCTGGTGGCCCACCACCCATTTGGCCCATTGGTCCCGCCATACCCATAGGATCGTTGCTGCTGCTGACTGCGGCTTGTGCAGCGCGCAGAGCAGCAGGATCGGCGTCAAGAATAGACGCGCGACGTCCTCGAACGGCCTGTGGACCCACGAGCGCCTCTTCTCGCTCGGAGGTGAAGTTGGGCCCTGCAGGACTCGCAGCACTGGTCAAGCGCCATGTCAAGAGTGGATCGTGAATGAACTAGACAAGCATTAGCGACCATTTCTCAAAAGGTTAGAGCTAAGATTTACCGCTTCCAGAACTGCCATGACGCTCTCCTTGTTGTCCCTTAAAACCCTCATGACGTGCTCGCAAGTGATACGGAAACTACCCTCGATATTGGACACCTCCATGGCATATGTGAGCATACGGGTGAGACGGAATGGCACCCTCTCGGGGTATTTCTCTCGCTTCATGGCCACCTCGAAGCAGTCACCGAAGTCGATGTGAATGATCTTGCCAGTGATCCGGTCCAGCATCAGATTAGACGGATGACGATCACCAAGACCCAGAATGTAGCCCACCATACTCATGACGCCGAGACTGCGTGTGTAGTTGGTGCGTCGATCGAGCCAAGCCTCAGAGCTCTTGCTCTTCAGCCACAGAACGCGGTACAGATCCTGCCCTGTAGTATTGTCAAGAGCGTAACCGAAGACCTCTACTTTCTGCATCAGTGTCAGATTGTCATAGTCTGGCGCCATCTGCAGCATTATGCGATGTTCGATGTTCAAGAGGATCTTGCGGCTCTCTCGATACTCTCTGATTAGCATGTGCACAGTGTCGCTGTTCGGAACCCATCCAAGCAGACCAGAGCTGTGGCTGAGGGGAATCGCTGGGTATCTCTGGATGTTGAGATGACGCTTGTAGCACTCTGAGTCGTTCGCAAGAAGGGTATTGCACAGGCCAAAGAGCTGCATGACACGTTCGTCCTGTCGGATATCTTCATGACCTTTCAGCAAGAAAGTGTACGACACACCATCACTGCCGTTGATGTTCAGTTTCCGTGGGCGCTGTTTACTGCTGATCACGCTGAACGTCGTGTCGAAAGACATGATGCGCACAATGGGCTGGCCACTCCTGTAGGTTCCGGGAACTGCAAGGTCCAGATCTCTGGCCTCGAGCAATTTGGGCGAACAGTATGTCAGCTCTAGGGAAGTCATTTGCGGCAGCTGCCGATAGATGCGCCGATAGACTTGGTAGTAAAGATCCCAGGCTTGGTTCAGATCGTTGATATCGTGAGAACCGTCATACTGTTTGCACCACTCCCTGGCCTCGTTCAGGTCACGCCCGAATGTTTGGACAAAAGATATCTCCCGAAGAGTCTCTGGACCGCGATCCAAGAGTAAGTGCAGTGGTTCAAGGGCCGCAAACATTCCCTCGATGTTGTGAACGACAAAATACAGGCGCGACGCCTCCTCCAGACCTTCGTGCCAGAGCTCGTGCCAAAGTACAGCCACACGAATGAGTTCGGAGCTGACGAGATCTGCCTGCTCAACAAGCTTAGCGCTGTGCTGTCGCATGCTATCCATAATCTGTGCTGCGGATCGTGATCGGCGGCTGCCCTCCCAGGACTTCATCGCCACTGTCAGGGGATAAACAAGAGCTTGGGGGTGCGCCCTGCCGACGTCGGCGAGTAAATGATGAACCGACTGCTGCAGTCGCTTGTTGGGTTGGTTGATACGCGCGATCAACTGCGGGATAACCTCCAGCCAAGTGTCGACGCTGACGTGGGTGAAACCCTCGGTAACTGCAGAGTTGACCTCGGAGTACCCACCATGTCCCAGCCAAAGAGTTAACAGGCGCAAGGTGTCCTGCAGAGAGCTGCCTTCAGACAGCGCAATGGACTCAAAGAAGCCATGGACTGCCGGGACAACATGGTTGGCAACGATGGCGTGGTCAATGCGCGCTCCGTCAGCCCGAGCTGATATGGCTTGTACAACCTCGAAGTTGGCTAAAGCCCATGCGTGCCATGCCTTATACCATCGAGGATTGTACTTGGTCGCTTGAGAATAGCATGTCAGGATCTCCCGGACATGCGTTTGCTGCCAATCATCCTTGTGCAGGGCAATCATCCATTCTCCCTGGCGGAGGTAGCACTTTGCCAGTAGAACGGCATCATCGACTGACATTCTTGGAGTGTAGTTTGCTGGGTAACCGTCTTGAGTCATTTGCTCCGGGTAACCATATCCTTGGTTCATGAATGCAGCATCCCCATTTGCGTGCGATTGACCGCCAGCCCTGGCGAACTCAAAGGATTTGGTCGAATCTGCAGTAAATAGACTCAAGCACCTCAGGGCCTTGTCCGAGATATCCAGGCCTCTGGGGGCCGTCTGCTGACCGAGCTCCCACTGATATTTGAGCACAGCGTAAACGACCTGATTCGGGATGTTAGCCGGCCGGGTCGTGTTGCGATCGTTCCAAAATGGAATCATCGTCTCCAGAGGCGCATCGCTTCCAACAAGTTGTTTCAAAGACTTTTCCGCAATTCCCATTCGCCCAGACTTTCTACACAGATTGGAAAATTTGATCCACATGTGCATATTTTCAGCCGGAGTGATTACCAGCGCTCGAAGTCGCAGCATTCGCTGCCATACATCAACGTTCCGCTGACAACCCTTCAGACGCTGCTCCCATGTTCGGCGCAACGTGGCTTGCTTCTTCTCGTCCGTCTGTTTGTAGACGATGAGCTCCTCTAGTTCTGCCAACATCTGGACGCGAACGATGACTTGGTATGCCCGATTGTAGGATTCACTGACAAGGGCACTAAGTTCCGTGTCGAGACCTTCCCGGGCGTGTTCGATGTTCTGCGTGGCTTCTCTGAACTGGTTGCGGTGGAGCGCAAGGATGGCACCAAAGAATGCTCTATCTGGCGAGAACCGCTTGAGAGACTGCAGGTACATATCCATGGAGTCCCACTTGCCCAAACCCCACGCAGCCGTTGTAGCGAGTGGCGCAATCACGCGCTGGACCTCGGGCGACGAATTAGCCCAAGTATCGCTGGCCAATTGGCCCAAAGCATCCCATTCGCCCAAGGCATGCAGACATCGCATCTTGCCCATGACGATTTCCACTGGAACTGCGGCGACATCATCAGGGAGTTCAGCTTCCCGTTTGTCCCACACAGCTAGTGCCTCCTCCCATCTCTCGAGCTTCTCGAACCAGGTTTCACGCAGCTGGATCCCGTCTTTGTATAGTTGAGCCTTCCGAAGAATGCCTATAGCGGCATCGGACTGCTGGAGCTGGTTGTTGATGGCTATCAATGCCTCAACGGCGCCGCTGCTCTGATCTTGCAGGAATTCCAACTCTTTATAATGCAATGCCTTTGCATAAGCATGACAGCGGCCTGCTTCCCTGCCCAGAACCCTAATATCAATTGGCAGTGCCTTATCATCGTGCTCCATGAACTCGGCGAGATGAAGGAGCAGATTGAGAAGATCAGGAGTAACGTTCTCAGACTTGATTGCATTCTCGAGATTGAGTATGAGCTCTTCCTGAAACGATTCGTAGAGATCGCTCCAGCAACTCACAAAGGCTGAATTGAACAGCTCTCTTGCTAGTGGCAAGTGGACACTTGCCAGTTGAGCGCACGCCCTCAAGGCATGATTTGGTGACTCCGTCAACAACGTTGTGCTGAATCGCCGAAGCCATTCTTGCCAATCTTCTTTGGTGGACTTTCCTCTGGTGTCCCAGGCAGACTTGAGATGGATGGCATTCATTTCGAGCTTCTTGGTACCAAGATCTGCAAAGGGGGTTGCGTCCACTTGATCAACAAATCGTGTCTCCGAGCTCAGGTCCTGAGGTAAGACACCTCCCTCTTTCAGCCGGTTGACTAGGAGATCATAGTTGGAGTGTTGTATGCCATTGTCCCTGAGAATCTTGCCAACCGTGTGGGAGAAATGGAGGTAGTCGCGGCCCAGCTGTTGAATCAAGGCACATAGTGTATCCATGGCAGCAGTTCGAAGGTTCATGTCATGTTCTTGCAGGATCCTCGTCAAAGGATGAATGATCTTGGCGGCGAAGTCGTTGAGATTGACTTGACGCGAAATCTTCCCGATGGTCTCGATCGCTGAGCGCCGAAGGAAGGTCGGATTGCTGGGCTTCTCAAATGTCCGCACGATCACAGGAATGATGAGGTGCATGTACTCTTCGGCGCTGGACCCAAAGACAAGAAATGCATGCAAGACCTTTTCCGAAGCCATTCTTTTCGTTGACACTTCTCGCTCCAAGACACCGAGCATCAAGGGGAGAAGACCGGCAAGATAGACCTTAAACTCACCCTCGAGCGACCTAGATATGGCCTCCACGAGGGTCAAGATCGTGGATTGCAAAGCAGCCGATTCACCCCAAAACTCCTGCAATATTTCCACGATCTCTGGTAGATAATTGCGGATGTGTTGTCGGACGATGCTGACCAATGTTGCGAGCTGGTTGAAATATGATTCACGCCGAGAGCCGCTTGTGCTGCGGATGACCATGAGGAAAGCCGGAATGATACGGTCGAGAAAAGATACACATTCCAAACCCAGCGTACGAAAGATGTTCATAATAGCCTCGATGACTTGGGCGTGGTATTGAATCAGAGAGTTGTCCTTGAGAATATTCAACAGCGCATTGATGACGACCGTCGGATAATACTCTTTGTTAGAAGGCGTCAGTCCGGTCATCATCAAAGACACATCGGTTATCGCAGTGGACTCGACACGCCGTTGAATTCCTGGCGTGCGCTCTTCCACTTGCTGGTATCTGTAAGGGTCGAGCGCCCCCAGGATGCCGAGTAGCTTGATTGTCTCCTGGCGAAGTGGTCCCTGTTGAGGCTCTCCTCTGATGTTGTTTTGGAGCAGCTCCAGGAGCTGGGGATACTCGAGATAGGGGTCGATGACATAGCCAGAATTGCTGGCCAATTGACCTAGCGTATGAAGAGCGGCTTCTCGCTTCTGAGAAGAGCTCTGGTCCTGCAAGGCATCAATGATGATGGGCATCAAGTCATCCTTGTATGGAAGCATATCCTCCCCACCAACGGCACACAGCTCGCCCAGTGCCTTCAGTATGGTTGCTGCCACTGTAGGAACAGGATCACAGGCCTTCGGCAGTAGTACCTTGACCATGGCGTCCACGTAGGGGTGTATAATCTCTTGTGCGTTCTGAACCAGAAGCGATAGTAGCTTGGCACTCTCCTCCTTATTTCTAGCAACGTCGGAGAACTCAAGCTCCGTCAACATCTGGATTAACGTCTTTCGAAGAGACGGGGCCACATAGGCGGGATTGAACCTCGCCAATCTGCCGATGATGGAGATGGCCACTTCCCTAATGGGAAAGTGTTCGTCGTTCAGGGCGAAGAAAAGGGTGCGAATGTTCTCGGCCTTTGAGAGATGGCGGTCAAATCGCTCATCGAGGGCGGCGAGAACGGTACGTCGAATATTTGGGTCAAGGTCCGAAACGCCCACGGTCAGCAGCTTTTCTATGACTTCTCCGACCACTGCCAGAGCATGATAACTCGTCTGGTTAACAATGGGATCGCGTACGTAGAGTTGACAACATGTCAATGCTGCCGCTTCCCTGATTTCCGGATCGTCGTCTTCCACATACTTGATGGCAACGTCCCGCACAAACTCGTTCAAGACGTGGCCTGAAAAGTCGAAACTTCCCAAAGTGTTCAGCGCCAGTTTGATCTCTGCCTTTCTCTGCTCGTAGGCAAGCGGATCCTTTGGGTCTTTCTGGATGACGGGCACCGACGGCAAGACGTTCGGCTGAGGCGCACCCAGAGGCTTAAACGGCTGACCACAAAGCACCCTACTGAGCATGTCGAGCAAACGCTCCTGGATCGTAGCTTTGACTGGCGGTATGTAGAAGGCCATGTCCACAAGAGCTTGCGTAAGCTTTGGTGTCAGCTCGCAAGCAAATATTGGGGCCAGAAGAGCCTCCATGTACTTGCTCAACGTCTGGCCCACGGCAACAGCAAGTTGGCTTATGCAGTCAAAGACAGGCTCGACGGAGCCCCTCTTACGGGACTGCACGCTCAAGCCTTCGCGGACGTAAATCAAAACACCGTCGAGATAAGGGGCAATAGCGCTCTTGACAGCGTTGGCAATGTTGCCGATGGCCACAAACGCATCGTTGCGCTCCTTCTCCTTCTTGAGCATGCCAGAAAGATGTAACATGAAAGCATGCAGCCGAGTGGTTGCAAATTCGGAGGGCGCATAATTGGCCAGGTTTGGAATAAGGAAGACCACGGCCCTGCGAACAGTTGGATCCCGGTGGTCTTTGTAACGAGACACGATGTCGCAAGCTTCCTGGTAATGCTCCTGCATGTACATGCCGCCTTGATTGAGCAGCTCTTTGAGAACCAGGAGAGAACCGTGTATGGATTCGAAAGTGTTGATTTTGAAACCGTTGTGAATCTCTGTCCACATATTGTTCATCCATGCATATTTGAACTCCTGATCGCGATCACGCATGATGTTGAAGCAGGCGCTCACAGTCTCGGCCGAAGTTGCGCGGATTAGAAGTCGCGGGTCTCGGAGGCCCTGCCACACAAGTTCCAGAACCATGGGTAGAAAGGCATACATGAGCGTAGGGGCATTTCTGGCGAGCTCGCGCAAAACGAGGGAGGCGCTGTATCTGCGCTCCTCGATCCTATCCGACTGCAGCCACTCCAGCGCGTTCTTGGTCTCGGCCTCGACCAACTCGGATATAATAGATCCGCCGGGTCGACACAGTTTCCCCAGAACTTCGGCAGCGGATCGCATAGGGTTAATATCCTTTCCACGTAGAACCAGGCGCAGGTTCTGTGTGAGACGGGTGTACTTGGTGGGCATATCGATGAAGTCGAGGTCGACCAGCGTGTCAATGATGTAGACGGCGGCGACACGGTCCGTCATCTCGCCGGCGTGAAGAATGAGATTGCTAATCTGTTTCATGACCTGGGCGAAGAAGAGAGCGAAGTGCTCCTGCGGCAGATCTGGTTGGGAAGGCCACTCAATCAGCACGCGTAGGACAGTGGAAGCGGGCTCTCCAGAGCTGGGTACACATACCGCGGTGACACACGACAACGACATCCCGTAACTTGAGGGCCACGCGCTTGCGTTGTTCTTCGGAGACGCGTGGTTCCTTGATCAGCCTAAGCAGACCTTCCAGACTTTCGAGCGCAATGTCCAGCGGACGGGACGATTGGGTCGCCATTTTAGAAAGCTTGTTGGACAGAACTTGTCCCTTGATTGGGCACGTCGCAGGCGTTTATGGCATTCTCGGAAGGGCATAAGCAGCCCGTAGGCCGGTGCTAAGTGACCCCAGAGAAGTGCTGGTGCAGCAGAGTGTACAAAGTTGAAAGAGGTGGAAGTTGGGCACGCGAGACGGGTCGAGGGGTCGAGTTCGAGGAGCGAGGGACTGTGGTGCGCAGTTGCCCCAATCGTGTAGCAGATGAAGGACTAAAAGTAGACTGGTGGATGTGTCGTCGTTTGTAGTTGGGTGCTGTGCAGTTGACCGACACCAGACGAGCAAAACTTGGACTCCGCGAGCTCAAGCTGTTGCTGTTCGTTGCAATGCGCGCAATGGAGAGGTCGTCGATAGTCCTAGACCCGTGCAGCTTGACAACCCGAACTGCTCCCCCGGTTGGACCCCTGCTCCCCGCACTCCAGCGCGTTGCTAGGGTACCCCAGGCTCTACCGTGGTAGAATCACGCCTATATCCGGCGGTGTCAACTTCAACCGTCTCGCTCAACATCCCAAATTGCGCCCACTCGCAAAACCACTATACTTGTATATGACTTGCGATAATTCGCAACGCGATAACACCACAATTCCACTCAGCGTCCGAATCACGCAAGCTACCACTTCATCATGGGTAACGACGGTGGCTCCATCCCCAAGCGTCGCGAGCTTGTCAAAGACGCCGCGCGCGCCCCCACCATCAGCGAGCTCAAGGCCACCGCCTTCGAGTCGCTCAGCCACGCCTGGGAACACGATCCGCTTTCCTCCAAGCCGCTCGATATGGACGATACTGCTTCGGACTGGCGAGGGAGACTGTACAACTACGAGTCTGTGCTCGAGTGTCTCATGCCCGGTGACGACGAGGCAGATACAGAGCAGAAGGCGAATGGCAATGACATGTCTTTCTCGGCGACGGGCATCAAGAGCCTCAGGGACATCGTGAGGCTCAAGTTCAAGCGTCACCAGGCTGCTGGGTCCAGAGAGAAGGAGGTCTGGGCGTGTCCCGTCAGTTTGAAGGAGCTTGGCCCGGCCACCAAGTCCGTGTACATCGTCCCGTGCGGCCATGTGTTTGCTGAAGCGGCCATCAAAGAGATCACCGATCAGGAGCACAACTGTCCCGAGTGCAGTGAGCCTTTCGAGCATGAGGACATCATACCAATACTACCTATTGACGAGGCCGAGTTGCAGAAGCTGGCCAAGAGGATGGACAGTTTGCGCGCAAGAGGACTAACACATAGCAGGAAGCAGGACAAGAGCGCCAAGAAGAAGAAGCGGAAGGCGGAAGAGAAGGAGGTTAACGGCACCAAGAGCGATAGGAAGACCGGGGAAGCTGATGGTGAACGCAGATCTAAGGCTGCGAAGGTCAGCAAGGCTGATGCGCCCAGCATCAACAATGCCATGACCGCCTCACTTACCGCCAGGGTCATGGCCGAACAGGAAGACATGAATAAGAGACGAAAGTTGGCCTCTGTCAATGGCTGAATGCCCAGGATCTGGCTGCTCTGGACGGCCTCGACGAGACGAGACATGTCTCCCACCCGCAATGTGTAGCAGAAGTTGTATTTGGACACAAAAGATACCCTCAACCGCAATGCGTTTCCTCTATATCACTAAAACCATCTATACCCTGCAATGCCACATAGCGAACCCCAACTTCGACCTAGTACGACCCGCCCGCAAATGCAACCAATGGCGGCCTCGCCGCCTAATATACCTTACAATTCGTCCTTGCTGCGCACGCCAGGCTCGTGGACGTCTTCGCAAGCAGCCGGAGTGCCCACCTCCATCTTGTAGACACACTTCTCCGACTCGCTGACCCTCCAGACCTCGTCTGTATCGGCACAACCCAGCCATACGTCGGTCCGCCGCTGAGGCCCGTTCCAGCAGCTCTGGCCATTGTCGTAGCGCATCACCATGCGCGGGCCCTTGCCCAGGCTCTTGCCGTCCAGGCGCTCCTCGTCGTCGGCCATTTCGGTATCGATGCGAACGAACTTGCCCATATTGGTGTTTCCATGGCCTTTTTTGGACTTCTGGCTGGTCTTTCCTAGCCAGCAAATCTCATACTCGTATTCGCCACTGTCGGTGGAGACGCACTTGTCCTTGAGGACGCGGAAGATGTCGTCGACGCCGTAATCCTTGTCCAGGTCTTCCTTCTGCTCACCCAGGGTCTTTTCCTTGCTGCCGAGGTCGTCCGCGACAGCCTGGAAGGCTTCCCGAGCAGCCGTCACGAGACGAGACTCGCTTGTACTGGTGGAAGGGTTGTCGGCCATTATGCCGTTCTCGATCAGCCAGACTCGCAGGAGAGTCAACTTCGTGTGGACGAAACTCTGCAGGAATTCTGGCAGGTAGGCCTCAAGGCTATAGACTGGGCAATGTTAGCGGTTTTGTCGTGGCCCGCGGAACAGTTCATGCCAGTGCTTACGGATATCGGTCTCGGATGTCTCTTCCGCGTCAAACTCTTTCCAGTCGATGCCCGAGCTCTCATCATCCTCCTTCACGATATCGTCGATATCTGCCTGGGTCAACTCAGAAGGCTGTGTGTCGGCGATCTTGGCAGCGTAGTCTTCCCAGCCCTTGACAGCAGCCTTGACGCCCTCGTCATTGAAGTTCGGGTTATACTCCTCCTTGAACTTCTTGAGGATTTCTTCCAACTCGTCCACACGGGTCTGGAGCTCGCCACGCTGAACGAGGACCTGGGCCAAGGTCTCACGGAGCTCGGCAATTCTCTTCTTGGCCAGACCAACTAGGACGCCGAGCTTACCGGCCTGGCCATCAGTCTGGACGACCTTGCCTCGCTCAGCCTGCTCAACCTCATTGTACTTCTTCTCCAGTTCGTCCTTCTTGGTCTGCAAGCCCTTGATCTCGTCCTCAAGGGAGGTGATCTTAGCTTCCACCCTGCGTCGGAGTTCTCTAGCCTCCTTGGCCAGGGTGCGACGGCGTTTGGCAGCCTTCTCTTTGGCAGCCTTTCGAGTCTCTTCGAGCTTCCTGTGATCCCTACCGATGGAATCGCAACGGTTATCGCACTTGGTACCTCCGACGTGGGCATACTCCTCACTCCCGTCACAGCAAATGTCGTAGTCGCATACGCCGTCGTTGACAAAGACGAATGGCACATAGGCACCAATGTGGCCGGCGTTTTCGCACCAGAAGCCTGGGAGGACGTTGGTGGTATTTGTGGAGCCAGTCAGCGAGGCCGAGAGGGGCTGTGAAGGAGATAGGGGGTCGAGGCTGGAGCAGGCTGCTGTTCCAGGTTCGTCTGAGCCATCGGGGCAGTCGCAGCTGTTGTCGTTGATCTGGGAGGACTTGATGGTTATCGAGGGGTGGCCTATGCATGTGAAGGAGTTGTCCTTGGTTGTAAAGAACTTGGCAACTATGGCAAACAATGTCAAATTCCATTCCAACTACAACCTCACCCTCTAGATAGCCATTGACACAACAAGAGTACTCACATTCAGGACCAACGCCTCGAGGCAGATCGGAGCCCGCAGTAACTCCCACCACAAGGGTGCTGGCACTCAAGAGCGCTGACAAACCTGTCTGCCTCATCTTGTGATACTGTTTTCTTTCCACATCAAAGGAACCAAGAGGGAAACGAGCGATAGAAGAAGCACAACGCAGCAAGCTTTCAATGGTGCCAGTGGGAGAAAGAAGGAATTGTGGCTTCTTGGTGGTGTTTACTCTGGAACAGGGACAGCAGTTACTGGGGTACGCTGTGGATACCAACCAGCTGGCTCGGCAGGGGTCAAGGATTAGGCAGGGGGCCAGGGCTGTAACGTCAAGGATCTGAAGAAGTGCCCCTCCATCTCTTAAAAAGTTCAGGACTCACAAGATGAAAGCCAGGCAGTATCATCAAGGAGCTGCCATAGCTCACTCAGGCACACACCATGGCACCTCCAGACTCATCAGGCCTGGAAGAGTTGAGCTTGCTCATTGAGAAATCAAGGCTGCTCATTGCCGAGTTCGAACGGTCACTGAAGGATGTCGTCGACATGAACGGCGAGTCTGGCCCGTCTGCCGACAAATGGACATCCGCAACTTCGCCGGACGACCGGAAACGGCTCGACAGTCTGGCCCTTGCCCGGGATGCTGCCACGCTCATCAAGGCACATTCTACTAAACTCTCGCTCTTCATCATCAACGAGCCCTACACTCCAAGTGTCATCTCTGCTGTCCTCAAGCAACTTGTCGACACCGTCATCCCAGCGCTTGCTAGCGCCGTCCAGCAGTGCCATGCCGACCTCTACACCAAACTCATCCGCCGAGATCTAGCTTGGAGATGTGGGCGGGTCCTGAAGGAGCTGAGAGAGCTGATCGAGAAGATCCCGCAGGACGGCAAGGTTCTCCCCCATAACAAGCGCAACGGCTTGTCAAACGCCACGACCGAGAAAGGCAGCATCGTCACGACCGGTCTTCTCTGGGGTGTCTGCGACGATGTTATCAGCTTTGCCAACCTGGGCGTCGCAGGTCATTTGGCGCAGAGGGCCGAGCAATTCAGAGACACGCTGAAAGATGTTCTTGAAGAGCTGAAGGAATGGGCCGAAGAGCAAAATGAAGCAGAAGACGAGGAAGACGAGGAAGACGATGAGTCAGAAGGCGACGAGGGCCAGAACCAGGTCGGACAACTTGCCGACGACATGCAAAACACCCACATCAGCACTCAGGCAATGCTCGATGAATACATGAACTCTTCCAGCAACATCCCCCGTGACGATCCCGACAAGATCAGAGACCGCCTCGAGTCGACGTTACGCAGGTTACGTCTCACTGTCCTGCTGTATCAGGCTCTCCACAAGAGGAGGCTCAAGACCCTTCCAGTGCTTCCTCTAGCGGCTGGCACAGAGTCTGTCCTTGTCTCCCGGCTGGATGAGGTATTGCCACTTCTTGGAAGAATCACGGACCGTTTCAACAGCTTGGCTGTCGCCTTCTACGAGTTGGACTCGGACGAGATTACCAAACTCATGGACGACTGTTTCTTCGATGCTTTTGCTATCTCGGAGCTACTGGCGAAGCCGTGGGATGGGCAGAAGGATGAGTTTACAGACTGGGTTGCGAAATTCCAAGTCGAGATCAAGAAGAACTAGCATTTCAAACTATACGATGCCGTCGATTCCGTGTCTCTTTTCACCGATATCTTGTCCGGCGTGAAAGCTGCGTTTCCAAGTCAGGAATGAATGCATCATATGTTTGAGATCCTTTTTGACAGGTAGGCTTGTCCGATGGTCGTGGTACACGGCGGAGCTGGCATACTTCATCACGTATGCGGCTTCTTGATAAAGCCCCACCTGGCCTGGCGGGCTAGTTCTAGTGCGCAGTCTCGGCGAGTTACGAGGTGCGAGGTCCGGAGCTTACAAGCGCCTTCAAGTATTGCTTTGAAATCTACCAAGTACCTACCACCCGGCTCACAGAAGTTTGACGCACTCGAGTGTTCGGAGTCGCGAAAGCTGGACTCTGTGTCTTTGGTATCTTTTGTCCAGTACGACGAGGACGGCGGCAAGCTTGCTGGGTCAGCGAAGTGAGTACTGGCCCAAACTAACTATCCGCTTCATGGACGTTTACACTAGGAAACGGCCTAGCTCCTAGCCGTCGAATAGGAGGTGGGTACATATAAGTCCGGTTGCACGTTTGAACATGATGTCCATTGGTGAGACACGCTCGGTGATCATTTCACAAATCGTGTACTTCGCTTTCCTGAAGGTAAAACATTCACATCGTCTGTTTTGTCTTGCTCCCGGATCTCTAGCAGGATGTCCACGCCCTCGTCCTTTGTAGCCGTTGCTGGCGCGGCTGGTCAGCTTGGGAAACTCGTCGCCACAAATCTTCGGGGTCGCAATGTCTCCGTCAAGGCCCTAGTCCGACCCAGAACGGACCCCTCCCGCACGGTAGACCTGCGCAATGCCGGCGTCATGATAGCGGAGGCTGATCTGAACGACGTAGCGGGTCTGACGAGAGAGCTCGAGGGCGCCACCACCGTGGTATCCGCCTTGAACGGGCTCACTGAAGTCATGCTCGGTTCTCAAAAAGCCCTTCTCGACGCCGCCGTGGCTGCCAAAGTCACCCGGTTCATACCCTCGGATTTTTCGCTGGATTTTACCAAATGTGCGCCTGGCTCGAACCGCAATCTGGACCTTCGCCGTCAGTTTCACGTCATGCTCAACGAATCCGGCATCGCCTGGACATCTGTTCTGAATGGCGCCTTCATGGATATGTTGGCGGGCGACATGCCGCTTATCAACGACAGGTTCCAGCGCGTGCTGTACTGGAACAGACAGAATCAGCCGCTCGACTTCACCACCTACGCGGATACCGCTGCCTTTACGGCTGCGGTGGCCGCGGATGCGAACCCGACGCCGAACTTCCTGAGGATCGCTGGGCAGACTGTCACGCCCCTGGAGCTGGCTGCAATTGCGTCGCGGGTCAAGGGAGGGTCGTATTCACCATTCTGGGTTGGTAGCGCAGGCTTCTTGGAGGGCACGGCCAGCTTGATGAGGCGCTTTGGAATTGGCGGGAAGGAGACTGATATTTTTCCTGCGTGGCAAGGCATGCAGTATACGGTGAACATGTTCTCGGGCCAGGGGAAACTAGACCCCTTGGACAATGGCCGGTATCCTGAGTTGAAATGGACTCAAATAGGGGAGGTTCTGTCACAGACCAAGTCTTGAAAAGCATATCTCAGCGTGAGGCATCTAATAACCACTGCGATGAATACAGTAGAGTAGCCAACTTAGGAGTGATGCATAGCTTATTACCGTTTATAGCAATGATTAAATGATTTAAATGCCATTTTGTATTGGTTCATTAGAGTGTTTTGAGTTTTGGCACCAGTTTTCATAGCCTATACTATGACTTAGTCAAATATCATATTGACTCGGTCATGTGCCCACCATCACAGAGCTAGCCCCATCACAAGCCCATCAATCGAGCCAGCGCATCTGCAGTGTCTTCCGCGAAGCCCTTATCATTGATATCTCTTTTGTCCTCCACAATCCTGATTTCTGAGTCTTTCAGTCCCTCTCTGATGGTTTCACACAGCATCTCGTCTGCCTCCTGGTCTTCAAAAGGTCCGCCTGGGGTTGACAACATGCTTACGCCTCCGAGAGGCAACCACATCTGCACTGCACCGGGAGTCTTGGCCTTCTTCAGCTTCTGCACGATGAATTCGCCGACTTTTCTACTCTCCTCCCTGGAAGATCGCATAAGGGTCACCGCAGGATTGTGCTCATATAAGTTCCTGTTTTTATATGCTTCGGGCACCGTATCCCTAGGCCCAAAGTTGCTCATGTCGGTGGCTCCCTTGGGGCCGATATCAGCTTATGCGTCGTCGTGACAGACAAGTGGAGACTGGAACTCACAAGTGAGACTATACATGGGATTCCGGCTTGCATTGCTGCGTCCAGACGCTCAGAGTCAGCGGCCATGGTTCCGCCTGTGACTAAATCGCAGATTTCGGTTGTCGTCAAGTCGAGTACGGCATCAAGCTTGCCCTCGCAGACCAGCCTCTCCATAGCCTTGCCACCGTGACCCGTAGCACTAATGAAAGACAAATTTTTAGCAAATGAAGAATGTCCTCGTGCTCGTGATGAAGGATTCTTACTGGAATACAAAGACCTCGGCCCCGAATTTGGTGTCCAGGCGGTTTCGTATTGCATCAGCACCCGGAGTCGTGACGCCGAACATCGAGATGCCCACTCTCTTTGAGGATCCGGATGTTTTGTCGGGTGTCCTGTGTCTTCTTGCATATGCTTGAGCCATGCCTGCAATGGCAGCAGCGGCATTGCCCATTATCTCGCGGGAAACCGCGTTGAGCCCAGCCACGTCCACCACGGAATACATCATGGTGATGTCCGTTTCGCCAACTATTGGACCTGTATCACCACTCGCTACAGTGCTTACAATCATCTTCTCGTGGATCAGCAGCGATCCTCATAATGTTGTGGCCACGAACATACCTTTGGAAATCCTATCGGCAACGCTGCTCTCATGACCTGCGCAGCTAGTGAAGTTCCTCCGCTGCCCTGTTCGTCTTCCTGTCAGACAGACACTTGGGGGAGGGGGGGAGAACTGATTCACATAGCGTGGTAACGTACTCCAGCGCTAATAACACCTGATATTCCCCCTTTATCGAAATAATGCTTGACTGCATGAGTTGCGCAGCTTGCCATCAGTTTGACAACCTCGCCTCTGGGGAGATGCGATGCTGTCTTGCCCTCGCCATATTCATCTATAAGCTGGGCTTGCGATATATCGATAGCATCGTGCTCAACGCTGTCCCGTCCGACATCCAGCAATATGGTCTTGACTGAGTGGCCTTGATCGACATGATGCTTCAAGAAGAGCAGCTCCTGGAGCTTTGTGTCACAGGTGCCAAGCACCAGTACTGTTTCTGCGGGCATGTTTTATTTACTGGCAACTTTAATGCGGAAGGCCGAGAGTTCTCAAATTCTGGTTGTAAAGGTCAATGCAGGACGCATTGGATGTTCCCCGAGCTTGAAGTCTGTGTCAAGTGGAGCGCCGAGTGTCTACGGACTACATGTTGTCATAGGCCTCGTCGTAACATAAATATAGACAAAAGCAATGCATAGGACCACTTTCACTAGTGGTCAGGTTTGAGCAGGAGAAAACATGCGGGGCCTGTACAGTACGCCTCAGCAAGTGACGTCAATTCGAGCAGCCGGGAGTGAAAACGGCGCACCGTCTCCTGCTGCACGATTTCTCACAGACGCTTCCAATGCACGAACCGGACATAAGACGAGAAAATGGTGCCACCAACGAACCGGAATGAGATCCTGAAAGGGCTGCGAGCTCAGATCGCAAAAGGCCATGCAGTGATTGGAGGCGGCGCTGGCGCGGGACTGAGTGCCAAATTCGGTGAGGCTGGTGGGTATGTGAACCCCTCCCAGCTTTGAACCATCATTTCGCTTGTTGTCACGGTTCAGATGAGACGGTCATGTCTGATACTCTAGACGAAGTCTCGACATGATTGTCATCTACAACTCGGGCCGCTTCAGGATGGCCGGCCATGGCTCACTGGCTGGCCTCTTGCCCTTCGGCAACGCAAATGGTACGTAGTGCATGGCACACTCTCGCATTGAATCATTTGACAGACCATTGCTGACGGTATACTGCAGACATTGTCGTAGAGATGGTCAGTCTTCGCTCGGGACCCTGCAGTATTGCAAGGCGGGAACCACTTTCTCTAACGTGCGCGTCTAGGCAAAGGAGGTGCTTCCTGTAGTGTCGCGGACGCCAGTCATCGCCGGAGTATGCGCTACGGACCCCTTCCGGAACATCCCAGCGTTTCTTAAACAACTACAGGAGCTGGGCTTTGCAGGTGTCCAGAACTTTCCCACTGTCGGCCTGATCGACGGACAGTTCCGGGCAAACTTGGAGGAGACTGGGTTCTCCTACGACAAGGAGGTCGATATGATCCGCCTTGCCCATGAGCAGGATTTGCTTACCACGCCCTATATTTTCGACGTTGATTCGTGCAAGAAGATGACGGAAGCCGGGGCAGATTTGTTGGTCTGCCACATGGGCCTGACAGTAATGTTCCCTGAGGCCTCAACTTGAAAATCAACACCAAGTACTGATGCCCTTTCACAGACCAGCGGATCCATTGGAGCAACTAGCGGGAAGAGTTTGGACGACTGTGTCAAGCTTATCAAAGAGCTGCGAGACGTGGCTGTCGAGATCAACCCAGAGGTCATCGTGCTGTGCCACGGCGGGCCGATAGCAAAACCAGAGGACGCTAGTTACGTTTTGGACAGAGTGAAAGGAATACATGGTTTCTACGGGGCTTCGAGTATAGAAAGACTGCCCGTTGAAGAGGCAATCACTGGTACAACCAGAACTTTCAAAGCTTTGAAGCTTAAAAGTTGAAGTTTACGGGTGGCGGAGTCATGATCCACAAAGTATCAGGGAGACCAATAGACTTTCACTGTTATCGCCTGTGAAAGTAGCCGTGCTTGAACACGAAGATGTCAAGTCCGTCCGACATCGATTAAAGAGGTGGAATCTGGCACCAGGCTAGCATTTACGTTTATTACTACGCTGTTATCTCCCGTGGCTAATTTTGTAGCAAGTGTTACAACAGGCCTTGCAAGCCCAAGGCGATGCTTACTACCTAAGAGAAAAGGCTAGACTTGGTAGCTTTGCTTGTACAGAACGATGTATACTCTGGAGCGGAGCGAGTAGTAGCACCCCTTCACAGCGCGAATGGAATATGACAGAGGCAAGCGATTCCTGGATTCGCTTCACGAGCTCGCCGTAAATACTGACAATACTCATACCGCAATCATGGCTTTCGAAATCTATAATCAGTCTACTCAATTTGCTCGGTCCATCGTGCTAATCACATTTACACGTCTCGGTATCGCAGTGGCGGTATCTCGCTTCGTGGCAACCCGTCATGGTGCGCGCAAGCCAGGCCTTAAAGACTGGATGGCCGCAGTGGCCACTTTCATTGTCTTACTTGTTAATCTTACAGGTCTCATTGCCGAGTCTGGATAGCCTTCTGTCAACTCGAGCTGCTGCTGATCACAACCCGAGAGTAGCCATTAGCATACTGAGCGGCTGGGCGAGCAAAACGGAAATGGCTGAAATTCCTATGGAATACCGTCGTGTGTGCGAGATATGGTTTTTCTATCACTCTCTCCGCCCATTGTTGAAGCTCATATATTCACATATTTCCATAAGCCAGCAGTGCCCGATTAATCGAACGCAATTGGAAATATGGTGGGCCTCTATTTCTACTTTGCGCACATTCTCAACGTTAAATTAATTGTTCTCGCACTCCTCTGTCGGATTTTTGGTGTCCAACGTACGTACAGGATCTGGATACACATTCTGGCAGCTTTTCAGCCAGGATTGCGCATCGTGTTTTGGTTCTTCCAGGCCCTGCAGTGCCGAGCTCATGGTACTCGAACAGGTTACATTGCCGTTAATGGTGCCGTATGAGTATATTATCTTGATACAATACGGGGCCGTGAGTTCGGCTCATTGTAACCGGTGGTGGACTGCCACATGTGAAGGTGAGGCCTTTCCACCTCGTCTGAGGCTAGCCTTTGGAATAGTTGAAGGTCATGAATGCTCACGGTAAGCGATGTGCCCTTTCTTGAAAACCTCACGCCTGAATTGACTTCTGCAAACCATAGGGCCAACCGGAATTTCCGTTGCATGTGCCATTGGTGAGGTGAGCACTCACGATCCATTATTGGATGGCGTAGGGGTGCACGTTAGCCAAACACGTTTGCTCGTTTGTTCTGTTCACAGAGGAAAAAACGAACATTTATCCAATGACGAATACACTACATTTCTCATACTACAGAACACTGCAACGAACACTCAAATTTTCCTCAATATTTGGTTGTATTTTCCGACCATTTCGGGTCGGTATAGCTTCATTTTTGAGTGTGGTTTGTAAACGAGACCCTAACCCTAGGATTTCTGTGGTTTGGGCAAAATTTGGAACCCGGAACAAATCCTCCGGGTTGCCTAATCCAGTAAGCGGTGGGTTCTGAACAAACACCACAAAACGTTTGTCTGTTCAGAGGGTCGCCAAACGAACGTTTGTTTTCGAGGGTTGGACACTGTTTAGTGCACCCCTAGGATGGCGAGATGTTGGTCCCTCTAGGAGGTTCAATCACTGGCTACAACATGTGTATTGTCGACGACAACTACAACCCACTTCCCGCCGGATGCTCGGGTCAGATCGCAGTCAGTGGCCCTGCAGTAAAAACCATGCTTAATGACGAGCCGTTAAACCAGGCTAAGCTTGTGCGACTTTCGTTTGATGACGGCACAAATACACCAGCTGATAAGTATGCGAGGCGCTGGAATCTGACAGGCGGCATGGGACGCATGGACCTCGCTGGCGGCATTTCCTCCCATGCAAGAGCCCAAGGAGACGCCCATATCAAGCTCCGCGGTAGCGGTACCACCTCAACGATATTTCATACGCCATCTTGAAAGCCTTTCAAGGTACCGTTTCTCGAGCCGCCGTGAGTCTTCGCGGCGAAGCTCCGGATCAGTTCCTAGTCGTCCATGTTGTTTTTGCTCCTTCGAACGACAGGCTTCGAGACGCAGAAGAGTGCCTCGAACAGCTTCTCCTGGATCCGCCACTGCCACACTATGTGCGCCCGGCTTCGGCTGTGCCACTGGACAAGCTTCTGATCAATGCGAGCGGCAAGCTAGACGTGAAAGCCCTCGATGCTCTCCCTCTCCAGCCTGCTGTCGTCTCGAAGCTGGCCAGCCCGTGCCGTCTGCATCTCAAGCCGACCAAAAATGTACTCAGGGATATCTGGATGGCTGTTCTGAGAAACACGGGAGTTCCGATTATCAAGATCTCGAGTTTCTTCTCGGCTGGTGGAAATTGGCTGCTCTTGCTTAGGGTACGGGCCGAGATTAGAAAGACATTCAACATCAACATAGCCCTGCCGGCCCTCTTCCACACCGTTCCTCTTTAGTCGTTGGCTCCACAGCCCAATGCTGCTACCACCCGCAAGCTACCGTCATCCGTCACCGCCGCCACCGACGAGAAATCCACCTCTTCATTCATCAACTAGGCCGCCGAAACAGAGCTGCTATTTGAGCTGACTCGGCCATCGGCAAAGGCCACCACGCGGAAATTCTCGTGCACAGCCTCCCAACAGACACGGCACATTAAGGCAGGCCTCACGGTCCTCCTCATCGGCGCAAGCGGCTTTCTGAGCACCGCTATAACGAAGCTCTTGCAATTCCATCACCTTATCTAGCAATCCACTGCCTCGCTGTCCGGAACCCCCGGAGTGACGCCGCAGAGCTTCTCGCGTGCCCCGGTCGCAAAGTCACGCTCCACGTTGGCGATCTACCGCACCCGTGCCTAGGCTTGGGCGAGGACGAGGCGCGCCTGCTCTTCACCGACGCCGACGCCATCATGCACAACGGCGCCCAAGTCTCGTTCCTTCAGACGCTGGACGCGCTGCGGGCGGCCAACGTCAGGTTGACACAAAAGCTTGTGCGATTATGTGTTCAGCAAGCGAGAGGAGGTACAGTGGGTACACCAGATATACGACGTGACTCGGGCGCCTACTTCAGATCGTACATATTTGTTTATCGTATATAAGGGTACTGGTTTTGATTGGTAAGAGGGTTGGCAGGCCACACAAACATGTCATATTTTTCTGCAACCTCGTATATCTAGATGTCATATATCTGGTGCACCCACTGTAAAGGTAATGTTCGGTCCTGGCACTTTGTCTCGACCGCCAGTGCGGTACATGTGACTGCCAGCGGCACAGAAGAAAAGCTGAAGACGACGGGGCCTTGTGCATGATGAAGGCGGTCAAGGCGGCGAGTTTGGCCTGGCGTCCACCTGTTGTCGATGAGGGGGTAGCAGACGCGGTGGTTGTGGAGGCTTTGTCGCGTCTAAGTGGTGAGCGAGGTCCTATGGAGAAAGCAGCGGCTATTCATGACGGGCTGCTGGATTTGCACATCTAACGACCGTCGAACCTCGCGGGGCACGGGACATCCGAGCTAGACATCGTGCCCAATGTGCTCGCGTTCTCGCGCGCCATCCGCGCCGTGCCGGACATGGCATGTTGGACTGGCTCGTTCGATTTTGTGACAGTGGAGCCCGCCGCTCGGCGCATCGTGCAAGGGAATACCTTACGCACCACGATGGACAACTGCATCATTATGCCCTGGTGGGTGATGATGATGATCACAATGCGGTCGAGTTTGTGCACCTGACCATGGAGCTCGTCGTTCCGGTCGGCAGCGCAAAGGTCCTTCTCGAACGAGAAACTGGACATATCTTCCGGACCTTGGCAATGGATGAGTGGGTTGACGAGGCGTTGAATGCAGGCCTGCCGAAACCTGTAGCGGCGTATTTGACTACCGTGTCCTGGGAGAGTAGCAAACTACCTGCTTTTCGGCTGCTGAAAAGCAACTTGTAGGCAGATCTATAACAGTGCGCGGTAGACAGTACGAGCCAAAACGCTGGTTTCAATTTTGGCTACATTACTGGCCAATGTGTACTTTCATTGTCTCTAGTATCGTAATTCCCTTTGATACTGAGATCCTACTTCAATGGGTTCAGTATTTCACCATCCTCGAGATACACTTTGGCAAAGCCGAGATCAACTGTGCTTCGAGATAGGTCGTCACACCATTCATTTTCGTTTTTCACAGCGATCCCGGTCCAGTCAGGGTCCATGAGAAGCACCTTCAGATCATTCATGTCGTGCAGCCAATTACCAAAACAGCATCAACGCCACATCTCCCAACCCGGCCGCATCTTGGCCAACTCTGCACCGAAGGCCGCATTCATGTCGGGGGAGGGTGTGCTAAACTAGAGCCTTTCACTTCAGAACGAATCTAAGCTGTTAATGATTGTCGCATCTACTGGCCAGACTGTACTTCACAATGCAATGCTTTCACAATGCCATGCTTCTCGATGAGAAGCAGAGCCACTGGGAGGTGTTACTCGGTCATGTAACGTACAAAGTCTTCATGGGACACGCCTTTCTGGCAACAATGACTGGTGTGTACTTGATGAGCAGATCAGCAGACCTGGGAGGTCTGAAACATCTTGCATGTCGGTCATCTTGTCTGTGTGCGGAGGAATGATGAGAGATTCTGCTGAGCAAGGACTGTGGTGCATCAGATAGCGCGAGTGTGGTGAAGAACAATATGAAGCTCTAGGTAGGCTCTACCAAGCGAACCTACTGTTATTTAGAGGAGGGGTGCTCCAAAGCCCGACAGTGTGATTCTTTATATCAATTGTGGTTTACATCCCAACCATGGGTTAAAGCCATGAGCTGGGGCCGATTTCAAAGTCCTGGCCGTAGAAGCGACATTGCAAGGCCAGCTCACACTTACAAGTCCCAGACACACTTGCGATACTTGGCACATGAGCACATGGAATACCACCTGCAGTTGATATCGATGGCAATCAGCCGAGAATAGGTGGCTGCGGCACGGATGGCAGCCTAAAATGTGTACTAGAGGTCAGGAGCTGCCCCCATATACTGTGACCCACCTAAATACCTGCACGGCAAGGGATCAAGCAGTGGGCTTGGCCAGACTGGCCTATAGAGTGTCGAAATTTCGATCAGCTGAATTGGATTTCGATATTGCGATTCCCTTCTAGAGAGAAAATTCCGTTGGCAAGTAAGGTACGGTCCTTCGTCATTTCCACAGAAGCTGCGCTATAAGCGTTTGCAACGCAGGGTTGTATGATATAACGCAACGCACAAAGTTCTTCTTGAAGCGAACTGGCTCCTGCGAGGCTGTGCCGTAGCTTGTGACACAGCGACAAAACGACCTCCTGCTGCTGCCGTGACAATCTGGTCCCTACCGCCAAGGAATATCTGCAACACAGGCCACCTGAAAAGCGGCAAATATTAACTACTTCAATATAGTAAAATAAAGAAATTATATTATATTGAAAGATGTAGCGTATTTGGGTGATTTTAACAATATAAGTCTCGATTAATCTTAATGTAGGTTGTAGAAGTTATCTTTCTAAGTAGTATTTTTGAATACGTTTTTTGAAATGTTGTTGGAATGAGTGGGGGCTAGGGTGGGGTGGCTTAATTGGAGACAACTTCTCTGCCAAAGAGCCTCAAAAGTAGCCCTTGTTGCAAATATTCCTTGGCGGTAGGGGCCAGATTGTCACGGCAATGCAAGAAGGCTATGCTATAGCTTGTAGCGTAGAGAGTTTTTAAGTAAGCGCTTGCAACGTAAGGCTATGCCGCAGCTACCAACGCATAAAGTTTCTGAATATAGTATGTTGTTACTACTGTAAGTCTGTGACGATTCCTAGCTCCGGATTCTAATGACTACTTTTATAGTAATAAATGTTTTAAGCTATTGAAACGTCCGTGTATTGAAAAGAAATGACTACTTATAGCAGCTGAAGTTTACTAGTCTTTTATATAAGGGTATTAGCTATGCTGGGTTGTGTTAAAGATTATATTCCATGCCCGGGCTAAGCCGATAATTAACTTAATAACTAAGCTCTTAAATATATACCTATTCTCTTTTTTAAATAATAAAGTAACGCCTGCAAAACTTTAGTCTTTTTATTTTTTATATTTTTTTGTTTCATTACTCTTATGCAGCCTTTCGGCTATAAAGAGGCAGCTATCTAGCTACAGAACTAATAAATACAGGGATTTAAGCGACCCGTAGCCGAAT